>CBVK0100413397.1:0-19730 GCA_900067695.1 Picea abies
TAACTTTTAATTTAAAAGTTAAATAAATTAAATAAATATTAAAAAAATCAAATTTCTAATGTAACTTTAAAATTTAATAAAGTTCAATAAAGTTTTTAAGAAAAATAAATTTTACAAACATATAATTATAATTCATCATTTAATAAATTTAAAATTAAATTAATTAAATTAATAATATTCAAAAAGTCAAATTTATAAAATATTGATATAATTTCAAAGTTTAATAAAATTATTGAAAAAAATGGAAAATATGTAAGGATAACACATTTATTTGATATCAATTGTTTTTTTTATCAATATTTTCAAATTCCAATTTTATAATCTATATATCATTGGATCTGAAATACACAATTGGATTTAACCACGTAGGAAAGAAGCTATGGAGGGAGGCGAACAATGGTTTGGGCAGGAATGGATTTTTTGAATCTAGAAGTTTGGAAGTGTCCCTGTAATGGTGGTGGTTTGGAATTTTATAATCTATATATCATTGGATCTGAAATACACAATTGGATTTAAAATACATTAATGTGTATATAATAAATACTTGGGTGAATGTAAACCACGTAGGAAAGAAGCTATGGAGGGAGGCGAACAATGGTTTGGGCAGCAATGGATTTTTTGAATCTAGAAGTTTGGAAGTGTCCCTGTAATGGTGGTGGTTGGTTCTAGATTATGTTAGGGATTAACTAGGTTATACTTTAGGTTGTTAAATCATGAAACGGGTTAGTTCTGTTACAAGATTCAAGGTTTTAGTGATGTATTTTCTTGTCTCACACTTCCTTTAACTCTGGTTTTGAATTTACCTGCGTTGGCGTCCATCACCGTTAATGTGTATTTATGGCCTTTTTGTTTTTATCGGGTTGGTGACCCTTTCGGTCTCGGGTCCCCTCTGCTATTAATTACTTCTCTAGGAAACTGAACTCTTGTCAGTCCTTTTATTGGTCAGAGTTTAGTGTTTTACAGGTGGTCATTAATGGGAACCTTCCTCTGTAACGAAGTGGAAAGGAACGTTAGGGAACTTACAAGTGTTGATGATGAGATGTCTTGGGAACAAGTGGGTATTTATGCCAAGGCAGACAACTTGGGGAATGGGCCAATGGTTTTACCACCTAGCACATTTATGTCGACTTTTACTATAGGTTTCCCAGATATCCTCTCAACTAACCCTCCATCTGGCTCCCTGGTAGCGCCTCTTGCAACTATTTCTCCTAGCTTTCATACTTTTGGAGCATAGTCCATTAGTCTCTCCCCGACTGATTCTAAAGGGGTACATTCCCAGGAGGGACAAAGAAATCCCACAGATAGACACATCCTAATACCTTTCGGCGAAAGGCGTGGAAAGTGAATAGGAAGCTTAAAGAAATGGTGTTAGGCTCAGATGTGGGTTTAGAAGAAATGTGCAGGATGGCCCTCTACGGGCTGGTGGGTAGAATATCCTACAGTTATCTTAGTAAGGACCCTGTTGAGGATTGGGTTAAAAAATATTGGACGTCACTCTTGGGTTATGAGCCAGATATTCTCTATCTTACCAAAGGGTGGCTTGGTTTTATTTGCAGGTCTCTAGAGGATGCGTCCTTGTTACTGAGATATATTTGGGTTTTTGGCGGAAGCAACCTGATGCTCAAACGTTGGTGGGTTAATTTTAACCCGACAACTGAGCATTTTCAACTCCATCATCTATGGGTACTTCTACCCAGTCTTCCTTTACATTTGTGGAATTAAGGGGTCCTACGGGCTATAGGTGATACTCTCGGTAAATTCATTTCTTTGGAGTCTAAGTTATTTACTGATCCAACATGGAAAATGAGCATAATTCTAGTGGAGATGGATATCCACTGTGGGTTACCTGAATCCATTGATATAGAATGGTGTGGTCGAATACTAGTACAGTCACTTGACTATCTTGGGATACCTTTTCATTGCAACATATGCCACCAAACGGGTCACCTCCGTCGTGATTGTGTTGGTAAGGAAGCTGAGGACATTTATGAGAATACTGAACTTCAAAGAGACCTACCCGATTATATGGATGAAGCAGATTCTCTTGGATGCGATAATATTCATACCAGAGATGCCCCTTCACAACAGCAGGAGGTTCGGGCGACTCTAACTGGTAAGTTACAAAGTCTATTCCCTTCAGTATTTTCATCTCTGACGCACTGGGAGGAGGCATTAAATAATTCTAATTGGTTACTTTCCTCAAATACTTTTGGTTCACGGCTTCCTGATAAAGATAAGGATCCTATTGACTCTTTACCACCAAGTTATTTTAAGTTCAACAATGTTGATGCTCCCTTGGTTACTTCTTCTATAAGTTTTCCTTCTGGGGTGTTGACATCGGTGGTCCCCCAGACCACGGTTTTATCCTAGAGTTCTACCCAGTCTCAACCCCTTTCACCGAAGAGACCTTTACAGTCTACTTCTCCACCATCGACCTCTCAAATAAACTCCCTGATAGAGTTGGGTTTTAGAGAGGCTGAGGAGGATGAATCCACCCTCAGTGTTGTTTTCTATTCATTGATTCCCTATATCAGAGACTCAAATGACAATTTATTGCTACCAAATTACTTAGGCAAAGCCATATTTGATCCTACACTGGGAACGAGAACCTCAACTCCTCTCAAGAATCCAGGTAGGGAGGGTAAGGAACTTGCCTGGTCTCGAGGCATTGGCATTGAAATTTCACTCATAAAGACGAGAAGTTTACGTAAAAAAATGACGGGTCTCTCTAAACAGTCAGATGACACAGTCCCTTCCTCCACTGATAGTGGGGCTCTTAGAGCAATGAAAGACCTTATGTGAGCTAAGTAATGTTATTGCTCTCTTTAGATATTAGAGGGATACGAGGCACCCTCAAATATTTCTTGGTTCATAGGCTCCTGGATCATACTCACCTTGACATTGTATTTCTACAAGAGACCCTTGCTAATGAACAAAAAGCTAGAGATTTTATGCACCACCTCCGTCCCTCATGGGTTTTGAGTGCTGTAAATTCTATTAGCAATTCGGGTAGTTTACTAGTGACATGGGACCCTAATTTGTATGATTTGGTTCCCTTTCTTACAATCGGAGGTATTTTGTTAATAGGTAGGTGTGTTATTAACCAAAGGGAGATCACCCTGCTAAATGTGTATGGTCCATGTTTAGATCAGAAGCTTTTCTGGAGCTCGTTGGCTGATAGTGGCATCTTATCCATCAACAATTTGATTATTTCTCACGATCTGAATATCGTTATCTCCTCGGATGAGAACTGAGGTAGCTCTTTCTCTCCTAGATTGACAGAGGATTACAAAAGAGAATTATTTCTTTCAAAGAAGATGGTCGATGTTAAGTTGATTAAAGTGGTTCCAACGTGGTGGAATGGCTGGTCTAGTCAAGAAGCCATAGCGAGACGTCTTGACAGGTGTATGGTATCATAAGGTTTATTGGCAACAGTGGGATCATCCAGATCTTGGGTGGAATATCCCTTTATTTCAGATCATGCCCCCATCCTTTTATAGCTGGAACTTCCCCCTATTTACAAGGCTTAACCTTTTAAACTAAATGCTAATTGGTTGTAGGATAAAGATTATGTGGCATTGGTTCATAAAGTATGGAAAGATCCTCGTTTTCTCATGAAAGGTGATAAGCAATGTAGACTTGTTTGAAAGTTAAAGGAACTAAAGTGTCAAACAAAAATATGGGTTAAATAAGTTAAGGCGAGATACAAGGCACTTTTGGAGAACCTGGAAGATGAGATAAAAGATAATTTGATGAAATTTATCGGAGATTCCACAAATCGGGAAAAGGAACATCTTCTTCGGGAGATAGAATGTAAAAGGAACAAACTCTTATGTGAGGAGGAGGATTCTTGGAGACTTCATAGCAGGGAGACCTGGATCAAAAGTGGCGACAATAATACAAGATTTTTCCATAAGGTGGCCAACCACAACAAGAATCAGAAACATGTTTTGGAAATCATGGATGGAAATGTTATCATCCTTACTGATTAGGGGACAATAAGGGAAGAAGGGGTTGGCTACTATAAGCATTTTTTGAGGCCCATTCAAACCATAATATAAATGATCAAGTCAAGATAGAAAATCTTTATCCCAGGATGTTTAGCGAGGAGGAAGCGAGCCCCCTCTACAACCCTGTCACATTGGAGGAATTAAAGTCTGTGCTATTACATTTCAAAAAAGAGAAGAGCTAGGGCCCAGACGGGTGGACAACATAATTATTTACCTTCTTTTTTGACCTGGTAGGGGAATACCTCCTTGAGATGGTGGAGGACTCGAGGAGAAAAGGAAACATAAGTGAAGGACTAAATTCAATATTTCTGGCTCTTATTTTGAAGGCAAACAAACATGTTACCTTCGATGATTTTTGTCTGATCTCTTTATGCAATCTCTGTTATAAGGTGATATCCAAAGTTATAGCTAATCAGTTCAAACTGATCCTATCAAGATTCCTCTTAGCTGAACAATTGGGCCTTTTTCAGGGCAGAAGGATACAAGATGCAATAGGTACAACTCATGAGAGTCTGCACAGTATAAAAAAAAGATATTAAAGTCTTTGGTGATGAAACTTGACTTGAGGAAAGCCAATGATTGTATAGACTGGGAACACTTAAGACTGACTTTAATTACAGTGGGTTTCGGCATTTAGTTGACAAATTGGATCATGAGTTGTGTTACAACTTCTACCTTTGTTGTGTCAACTTCTACCTTTGTTGTGTTGTTCAATGGAGAGGTGACTGAATTTTTCAAAAGTGGTAGGGGGCTTTGTCAAGGCTGCCCACTATCACCATTATTGTTTATCTTGGTTATGGAAGGGCTCATTCTTATGTTAAAAAGTAGCATTACCGAGGGAACAATAATAGGCATAGATCAAGATTGTGCACTTATTGTTTGTGGACGACGTCCTTATTATGACAAAGGAGAAAATTAATGAATGGAGGGAGATTGCAAACATTCTTCAGATATTTTGTATTGCCTCGGGTTTAATGATTAACATTTCTAATACTACAATGCACCATGGGGGATTATCGAAGATGGAATTAAATCCTTTAAAGGAGCTTCTTCCATATTCTTTTGTCAAGATGGCGATAGGATTTAAATATCTAGGTTACTACTTAAAAAACGGGGCCACAAAGAATGAAGATTGGATATGGTTAGTGATTAAAATGGTAAAAAAGATCAGGATTTGGTGTAATAAGTAGCTTTCTTTAGGTGGTTGTTTTGTATTAGTGAAAGCGATGTTGGAAAGCTAGCCTGTTTATTGGATGTCTCTGGAGCTCATCCCGCACTTGATTCTAAATAAAATTCGAAAGTTGATGTTTGATTTTCTCTGGAGTGGGAACAAGACTAATCAACAATTTCACCTCTGTAGATGGGACATTCTGTCTAGACCAAAGAAATGTGGCGGTTGGGGTCTCAGAAACCTCCCACTTTTTAAGTCGGCTTTACTGGTAAATACTTTTTGGAGAGTACTAGTGCAGGATGGTATATGGCACAGAGTTTTTATGGATAAATATTTATTTAATTCAACTATGATCAATTGGTATAGACAAGCCTCCCACAAGCAACAAGCAGTGTCTAGAATATGGAACAATATCACTAGTCAAATACATGTGATTCTACACTGGCAAAGTTGGTGTCCAGGTTCGGGTTATTTAATCTCTATAGGTAGGGATCAAATAATTGGTATGGGAGACGGATCAATTCTCTCAGAGCCACTAATATCACACCTTAATTATAATAGAATATCAGTCCTAGCACAAGTAAAATCCCCCAACAACATGGACTCCATCACAGAGGCTTGGTTAAGTAGCGAAGTTTTGGGTAAAAGAGGAAGGCTTGCAACAAAGTGGGAGCAGTATCGAAGGGCGCTTCTGGACTATTCAGAATTCAACATACACCGTTGTTTGGACTGGGGGGATTCAGTGGGGAATATGGCTTTAAAGAATGTGTATAGTGCTCTCATTTCAACGTTGGACTACTCGATTGGAGGCGGATGGAAGGTAAATCTGTGGAAGTGGAATATTCAATTAAAAATTAAATTGTTTTTATGGTTGGTAGGGAATAAAAAGGTGTTGACCTGGGACACTCTACAAAATAAAGGATGGGAGGGACCGAGGGTTTTCTTTCTATGCAAGATCAATGTAGAAGACACCGACAACCTGCTCATTCATTGTACCTTCACAAAGGCAGTCTGGGCTAGATTACACACTCTCTATCAATTAAAAAGAAATTGGGAAGGCACTACAATTTCTGATTGTTTTTCCACTCAGTCAAAGGATAAATCTATTCCTATCAGTCTAGCGGTTCTCACTTGTTGGCACATATGGCTTGAGAGGAACAAAACTATATTTGAGGAGAGGTCACCCTCTCATATTGCAGTGGTTCACATGATTTCTGGGTCTTTTTCTTGGTGTCCTCCATCCCTTAAATTTGTCCCAAACAAAGTGTGCACTATTACTCACAAAGATGGCTTTTCTATTGCAAGCTTTGATGGTACAACCCTAACAAATGGCAAGTGTTGCGTAGGTGGAGGTATCATCAAAACTCTAGAGTCAAATGTTATTAAATGACATATCAATTGTGGGGCTGGTACAAATACAAAGGTGGAGCTCATGGGCGTATGGGCTATCCTTACTATGGCAACCTTGTGGTCTATCTCCAGGTGGTGGACATTGAAGGCTGGAAGCAAAAGAGTAGGGATCTTGCAAATTCCTTTCAAGATATTAACTTCCATCATATTTATAGGGTTTTCAATAAAGAGGCCAATATATTATCTAAAAGGGCATTGCTGGAACAAGAAGGCAGATTATCCTTATATCAATGGAGTAATGGGGTTGATGGTCCTCATACTCATTTAGACATCTTTGAAGTATCAAATGGGTGAAGAGTCTTGATTTTTGTTCCAGTTCGAAGAGCATATATACTCTTTTATGTCTGAGTTTTTTCAGTCTCTGTTTTTTGTATTTGTCATTTTCGGGCATAATATAGCCTATCTAGTGCATGGTTCTGTATTGTAATTATTGAACTGGTTGATCCTGTTGTCTATTTAAATGATCAACTTTGGTGATGTAAATGAAATTATACCTTAATATAATTTCGAGATAATTTTTTATTGAAAAAAAAATGTGTACATAATAAAGGTTTTTCACCATTAATGATGGATACTTTTAAACCTTATAAAAAAGCAAATCCCGCAATAATGTTTTTTGATTTGGCCAAAGTAAATATGTATTGTGAAAATTATATATTGCCCCTTTTCCATAAGCATAAGCAATTATAATAGGGGAGAAGCATAATAACATATCATTGTTCTCTTTTCTCTTTTATATAATTATTTGTATTTGTTTTACTTATGGAAGCAAGTGCATTTTTAAGTTATACAATAGGTTTTAACCAACATTTCTATTCATTAAAAGCTTTCTATTAAATGTATCATGAATAAATTTGGAGGTCATTTAACAACTTTAATTTATAAATATCTAAAGTTAATAGTTACAAGTTTTAAGTGTTTCATAATGACTTTAATTTTTAATTTTCACATTATATATAACTATTATATTAAAATATTTTTAAAAGGTAGGTATATTGTAAGTTTTTTTTAAGTCAATTGGGTATATTTTGGATGGTTGTGAGGAATGATTGTTATTCTCCCCACCTTGATATTTTCTTCCCTTTCAACCTTCACTTTTCAACCTTCAAGATGTAATACGATCTAATTTCCAAAATTTATAACTTGTGTTATGTATACTTTACACAAAAATTAGAGTTCAAATTTAGGAAATTGTTATTATATATATATGTGTGTGTGTGTGTGGGTCAATTTTTTTATTTGCCAGTCAAATTGATGATTTCAAAAATTAAGTAATGACTTGTATTCAGGGTTTAGAAAATCCCTACATGTCTGCTAAATTAAAGAATTTGTTTATATAATTATTTGTATTTGTTCTTACCTATAGAAGGAAGTGTATTTTTAAGTTATGCAATAGGTTTTAACCAACATTTCTATTCATTGGAAGCTTTCTATTAAATGTATCATGAATAAACTTGGAGGTTACTTGACAACTTTAATTTATAAAGATCTCAAGTTAATAGTTACAAGTTTTAAGCGTTTCATAATGACTTTAATATTTAATTTTCACACTACATACAACTATTATATTAAGATATTTCTAAAAGGTAGGTATATCGCAAGTTTTTTTTAAGTCAATTGGGTATAGCTTGGATGGTTGCGAGGAATGATTTGTATCCTCCTCACCTTTCAACCTTCACTTTTCAATCTTCAGGATGTGATACGATCTAATTTCCAAATAATCCACATCATCAGAGCGATATCATCAGCATAAAGAAGAAGATTGATGACTATACCAGTGAGAGTAGGGCCAACACAACCGTCTTTTTCCAAAAAATCTTCTAACTTGTCAATGTAAATGCCAAAAAGGGTAGGGGACAAGGGACAACCTTGTTTGACTTTGATATTGCAGTTAATCACTTTTCACTAGCCCTTAGTGTTTTTAAATTTAGCAATAACGTTCTCATACATCCTTATTGCAACAACCCTCAACTCGAGAGACACTTTTATCTCTTCCAACCTATTCGAAAGGTTTTTCCTAGAAACCATGTCAAAATATTTTCTAAAGTAAAACAACAAAAAAGATTGGTTTTAGTATTGCGGAACTCCTCTACAATGATCCTAAAGGTAACAAGATGGTCCACAGTTGAATGATATCTCCTAAACCCGGCCTGACCTTTAGCTCTTTTACTATGACTTTCTAGACAAAGGCTAATCTTCTTTTCCAAAATAATTCCATAAAGCTTGGCTAAAATCAGGCTAATCATAATGGTCCTATAATTAGAGGGAATGTTTCTATCCCCATTTTTAAAACTAGGAACAATGAGGCTTTGCATCCAAGGTTTAGGAAAGCCCTGCTTGACTTCTAAATTAAAGAGCTTGTTTATATAATTATTTGTATTTGTTTTTACCTATGGAAGGAAGTGTATTTTTAAGTTATGCAATAGGTTTTAACCAACATTGTTGTTCATTGGAAGATTTCTATTAAATGTATCATGAATAAACTTGGAGGTTACTTGACAAATTTAATTTATAAAGATCTCAAGTTTTTTTTTTCCAGCAAAAAAAATTGCTCAATTATATTTGAAAATATAATGTGTTCTCACATCAAGATACATCAGCGGAGAGATATCGCTGAAAAGTATATCTTTTTCGAGATAGATGGTTTACAAGCCAAGATAGCTGGCGAGAGATCAAATCTATGAATGAATTTTTTTTTCGAAAAAGTACTATAGATCTTATGAAATGAGTAAAATGGAGTTATGTGGATTATACAAGAGTTTGTAGCTACGAAGATTTAGTATATAATTTGAGAATATACTGAAATCTACCAACAAAACTAATAGCCTTCAATCCTAATTTTTTTTGATAGCATGCGTGGGTCCCTCATGACCATCCAACCAATGGTTATAATAGAGAACACCTGCTTTTCTCTGTAAAGCTGTCTTTGATAGCAGGTATGCTTCCTTGTTGAACTCTCGGGAGGAATGAGAGAAAGAAAGTTTCTTGAAGTGGCGATTTAATAATCTGATTCTATCTTGCCAGTCCAAGAGAGTGATGGTTTTTAGCTTACCTTGGTGATTCAGCCAATCAATGATAACTCTAGAGTCTCCGATCAAATGAAGGTATTTGATGTTTAGCCTGGAGGCTAAATGAAGTGTAGCCTAGGCACCCAATATTTCTTCCCTTGTGTTAATGCCTGGGTCATAGTAGAGAGTCCATTTGTACATAGAGTTTATACTGATTTTTATCAGTCCACCTGCACCACTCAAAGTTCCATTTTGTTGAGTTGCACCGTCGAACCACCCCGTCGGAGTATCTTTTGAGATAAGGGGCATGACTAAAGTATTTTTTTTCACAGTGTCCGGGTGTATTTCTTTCCAGTTTTGAAACAGGCCAAGAGCTTAATAAGAAACAACACTAAAAGATGGTGTCTTATTTTCAATTTTTTTTAAGTTTCTAGCCAACCAAATATACCAATTGATCAATGGTGGAGAAGTTTGTAATATTTTTCAATGGAAGTCCAATGATCAAAGAAAGTAGAGATGGAGGTCCCAATCCAAGCAGTGCTTAAGTGGTTGTCCAACATGATTTTGTCCCAGATAAGGCGAGTGAAATGGAACTGAGTAAAGAGATGGCCGACTGTCTCTTCGTCCTTGAAGCAAAGATGGCATAAATTTGGGCCAGTCCAACCTTTTTTTTGAAGATTATCGCAGGTGGGGATTTTGTTTTCGACTGTAAGCCAAGTAAATAGATTGATCTTAAGTGATATTTTCCAATTCTAGATATGTTTGCGCCAACCAGTGATGTCGTTTTGCTAGGCTGTATTCGCAATAGCAGAATATAAATTTTTGACCGATAAAAGGCCTGTGTTGTCTCCTCCGTCCCACAGAATTTGATCCTTCGCATCATTTAGAAGGATGCCCGCACGAGTAATATTGATACATAAGTTTTCCCACTCCACTGCCAAATCAGTTGGTAGTTCTAGATCATTGCAGGATTTCCAACTTGCTGTCGGGGTCCCAAAATCACTGGAAAGTCAGGCTTGAAAGATATAAGAGATATTTTTAGTGTTTAAATAAGAAATTAAAAGTGGAGAGAGGATGGAAGCATTACCGAGTCCAATTATGCGATCTCTTCCAATTATAATGGAGTGGTCGAAGCCTGACTTCCAACAGATCCATCTTGTGATCCAATGTGCTAAATTTGTGAGGTTCCTTCAAGTCCATGAGGCATTCCTTGTGTGAGTGTGTCTAGATTGAAGCCAGAAAGTGAAGGAGATATAAGGTAAATATTTGTCTTGACTCTTTGATGACATCAATCCAAATGCCACTAGAAGTCGAGGCTTGCGAGAGGAAATTTGCGGCCAGAGCTTGGTTGAATTTGAAGATGTGCCTTATCCCCCAACCGCCTTTGAATTTCGGTTTTGCCAGCGATTCCCAGTTGCAGAGATGTAATTTTTGATTGTCCTTGTTGCCTGACCAGAGGAAGTTGTAGGTAAGTTTTTTTAGTTTATCCAGAACAGATGTGGGAATGGCTGGAAGCGCCATCCAGTAAATCGGTTGACCTTCAAGGACTGATTTTAAGAGAGTGTAACGACCTCCGATGGTGAGCCATCTGTTGCACCAGTGACCAACTTTTTTTTCCACCTTTGTAACTAACCAGTCCCAGTCTATAGCCTTGTAATGATCAACTTTAATGAAGTATCCAAGGTATTTGAAGCGAATGGAGAGGTGGACGAAGGTATGGGGAAAGATGGCCTTCAATTGATCCAAGTTTTGTTCTTGAAAGTTGGCAAAATGGAAGGTCGACTTGGTCCAGTTAATTTGTAGACCCGAAGCAGAGAAAAAGATATTTAAGAGTCTAGAGATTTCCCTCCATTCGGTCAAGTTGGCATTGGTCATTATGATAACATCGTCGATAAAAAGGAGGTGAAAGATTTTAACTAACCTTGAAAATTTTATCCCTGTAATCCTACCTTTAGCTTGGATTTTTTTGAGGAGGAGACTTAGACCTTCCATGACTAGGATGAATAAGAGCAGAGATAGTGGGAAGCCTTACCGAAGGCCTCTGCTATTGTGGAAGAAAGTATAGGGTTCTCCATTTATGAGCACTGCAAAATTTGCACTGGTGACACAACTCATTATCAATTTTAAAGTGTTTTGGTTGAATCCAAACTGGATTAAAATCAGTTTGAGGAAGTCCCAGTCTATGCAGTCGAATGCTTTTTTCAGATCAAGATTGAGGATGAGAGCAAGCGAGTTTTTTTGTTTAATGTTGTGTAAGCATTCTTGTGTGGATCCAACAACATCAAAGATTTGTCGTCCCTTTAAAAATCCTAGTTGTTCTGCTGACAAGGATCGCGAGAGGATGGGTTTGATTCTGTTTGCAATGATCTTTGAAATGAGATTGTAGCAAAGATTGTAGAGAGCAATCGGTCTATAGTCACCGAAGGTAGCCTGGTGATTTTTTTTGGTATAAGATTAAAAAAAGTGGAGTTTATTGGCCCAGTAACCTTACCGTGTAGTCTAAATTCTTCAACAAGCTCCACGAGTTCTGTCCCCACCAAATCGAAATAGTGTATATAGAACTCCACAGTCCAGTCGTCAGGTCCGAGGCTTTTGTCCGAAGAGAATGATTTTAAGGCAATCAGAACCTCATGTAGAGTAAAAGGACTGTCTAAGAATGTGGAGTCCTCTAAAGTGACCGAGCGTGGGAAGAGTTTAGCCGCATCGACCTGTTCCTGTAGAGTGGGTTGTGGCTTTGCCTTATAGAAAGCTTTAAAGAAGCAAGAAGTTGCATCCTTAATAGCTTGTTGTCCACTGTGTAAAGAGCCTGATTCATCCAAGATATCCCATATATGTTTATTGTTCCTGGAAAATCTTGCATATCGATGGAAGTATTTATTATTGAGGTCTCCGCATTGAATCCACTTTGTTCTACACTGTTGCCTCTAGAGGGCTTCATCTACAAGCAATATTTTATTTGTATCTAATTCAAAATATTTTAATTGTTGGTGCCTAATCCCAACATGCCCGTCCAATGGATCGATAAGTTGAAGATATTTAATGCTAAGCTCCAGCGCTTGTAGTCGGTGTAGAGTGTGTCGCCTGTGATGAGTGGCCCAAACAAATGTGTGTTTTTAACTGCTTTAGCTTCCAAGAAAAGCATTATTATATTCCTGTTTCTCTCAGGAAAATGGGGTTGTTCCAAACAACAAATACAATAGCCTTGAAACCTTCCTCGACTAGCCAACAAAAGTTAAGTTTGAAAAGAAGGGAAAAATGCACAACAGGTGTGCCAAATTGCAGAAAGATCCGAGAGTGGTCTGAAAAAAATGGCGAGTCCACCCAAGATTTGATCCTGTCGTCCATTGAAACAAGACTTTCTGAAATGTAGAAGCGATCAAGATGCTTGGAGATGGATGCCAATCCCTCTTTGCCATTTCACCAAGTTGGTGCCAAGACTTCTGGGTGGAAGTCAATCAAATAGTGTGCCAGGAAGAGAGCGTTGAAAAATTCAGCCAATGGGTCCTGGGCAACAGAGGTACCCCAGACATCGCCCAAGTTGGTTGTGAAGTTTAAGTCTCCAACAATAACCAAATTTGTGAGATCGAGGAGGTCGGAGGTCTCCACTTTGTCCCAAATTTTTTTCATGTGAAGGCAAGGGCCATAGGTATTAAGAAGGTTAATCTGCTGGTTGTTCCAACGACTACTTCTAGAAAGAAGAATGCCTCCACAACTCAAGATGGGAGCTAAGTCGAATTTTGTGGAGTCCCACACGACAACTAAGCCTCCAGAGTTACCCAAAGAATTAATAGAGCATGTAATCCAGTCTGGACGAAACTTGTTACGGAAGAATCTGGCTTTCTTCCCATCTACCAATCTTTCCTTTAAGAGGATGGTGTTTGGGGAATACTGAGAGAGTAGTCTTATGAACTTGGAGGTTTTAAGGCCCCCCTCCCTACCCCTTTGATATTGAGGGAGAGTATGATCATTATTTGGATCGCGCTAGGGATTTTATGCCTCTAAGCGCCCCGAAGTCAGTGAGTTGAGAAGAAGAATATATGGAGGAAGGTAAGTTATGCCCCTCTTTGCGTCAGGCACTTCTTGTTTTGATTAGCGAGTGTTCAAATCGAAATCCTCTGGACCAAGTGTGTTCTTTTTCCTGAACCAATTCCGAAGTTGTCGAAAGAACCAGAGTTTGCTTCACAAAATGTGTCTTGTGTACCGACTTCCCCAAGTAAGTTGGCAAGGGAGAGGGAGAGAGAACTTCTTTGTATGATGGGAGGAGCGAGTCCAACATATCATTGAGTGTGTTGTCCCTTGGCTGAGTTTCATTGGTGCTCGACATGTATTGAATCGATTCTTGAACAGTAGGCTCAGGATCATGGCACTCAGACTCGTAAGAAGAGATGTGGTTCATGACTACGGAGGTTACCCTTGAGGTAGAGGCCCAAGCTATGACAGTAGACATGAGCACAATAGTTTGGGGGGTTGTGCTGAAAGAAACGAGTGTAGAGAGTGTGGCTAGTGGGGGATTTGGGATGGAGGATGTAGGTGTAGAGAGTGTGTCTAGTGTAGGGATCGAACTGGAGGAAACAGGTGAAGTATGTGTGGCTTGAGGAGGAGGCAGTTGGTTGAGGTATGTGCTATTAGTGTAGGGGGGAGAGATCACAGTATGGGTTTGTTGCTTGTCATGTCTGTAGGTGGAGTAGTGTATGAGAGGATCAACCGGGGAGAGAGTAGGTTGTATGTGGTCAGGCTGAGAAGAGGTGGCACCAGATATCCAAGAAGTTGTAGAGTCCATAATATATTTTTCCCAGGAGGTTAGTGAGTTGAAAAGAGAGGGGCAAATGGTTTTGAGCTTACCAGTGACTGAGCGAATGCCGACTGAGTCTCCAAAGTTCGGTAGATTCAGATAGGATGGTTGTGTGTTTGCAGTCGGAGAGTCCATCTTGTTGGAGAGGTTGAGCATAGTTTCCTCTGTTTGTTCCTCTTCCAAGTGACCTGTGCAGTTGTTTATGAGGTGGCCCGTTTTTTTGCAGAGAGTGCACCTAAAGGGGATGCCAAGATAGTCAAGGTTTTGTCAGATGAGTTGTCCTCTCCATTCAATGTTGATGGTCTCTAACATTCCATCATGTATATCAATCTCCACCAAGACTTTTTCCATCTTCTTTTCTGAGCCTGAGAGTGACAGAGGCTCCACACAGATGAAGTGACCCAGAGTATTACCGATGGATTCAAGTGATTTCTGGTTCCAAAAATGTAATGGTAGTCTAGGGAGGAGGACCCAAAAATGCCTTAGTCGGAAGTAGTCCTATGAAGGATCGAAGTTGGTCTACTAGCGCTTGAGCATAAGGATACCTCCGTCCAAAGTCCAAAGTCGCTCCAGAATGGAAGTGGAATCCTCTGGTGTTTTAAACTGAAAATAGAGCCAACCACGAGTCAAATGAGAGATCTTCGAGGCATAGCCCAACAATGGCTGTCAGGTTGTTTGCACCCATGTTGCAAGGTCAGATCGACATAGGTGTTTGTCGGATATCTTGCCCACTAATGCACATAGACTTAGGGAGACAGAGTCCTCTAGACCAATATCATTCCTTGGCACCATTTTTCTTTTTGTTTTTTTTGAGCTCCAGGGTCTAATCTGTGATTTTAAACCTCTGATAGAACTGACACCAATCGGACGATTGTGTGTGGGAAGATGAGCAGATCTCCACTGAGCAGAGGGAGGTTTAACCCTATGATGGGAAGGAGGAACCAAATGTTCAGATGATAGCATGCCAGGGAGAGTAAAAGAGAGGTGGGTTTCTGAGAGTGTTTGTGTAGAGGTCGTGAGGGATGTCGGAGGGGGCGGGGGAACCATGGAGGGTGGGTGAGTAAGGAGTTCGTTAAGAGTGGAGATCGAAGGGTGTGGTAGGTAGGGGTGTGGGATTAGTGTGGGGGTCGAGAGATCAATGGGGGAGAAATGGTGAAGGGAGGGCCCAATCTGGTAGGGAGCAGTATGTGCAAGTTCTGCTAGTTCGTCCGTCATGGTGAAGAGGCCCTCACTGTTCTAGAGGGGCTCATCATCTACACCCATTAGTGCGCTGACATCTCTCTCCAGCGTTGTGAGACTCGAGGAAGATAAATTTCTTTGGGTAGTGTGATAGAGTGTGGTAGAGTGTAAGATTGTAGGAGTAAGGAGGACAGAGTGGTCAGTCAAAAAAATTGAGAGGAGTTGTGAGGTAACGAGTGCTATGTGTAAGACTGCACCAGGAAGAAAACAAGAGTGTGCGACGTGTATGGTGACCGGATAGAGGGAAACAAAGTCCACAGGTCCCACCGAGAGAGGAAGCTTCTAGACTAGCAGTGATAGAGGTGGTTCACGGTAGTGTGGAGCAGGTGTGGCTTGCTGGTTCGTCCATAGTAAAGATCTCCAGTTAATAGTTACAAGTTTTAAGTGTTTCATAATGACTTTAATTTTTAATTTTCACACTACATACAACTATTATATTAAGATATTTCTAAAAGGTAGGTATATTGCAAGTTTTTTTTAAGTCAATTGGGTATAGTTTGGATGGTTGCAAGGAATGATTGTTATCCTCCTCACCTTTCAACCTTCACTTTTCAACCTTCAAAATGTGATAAGATCTAATTTCCAAATAATCATTCAAATTTAGGAAATTGTTATTATATATATATCCCTCAATTTTTTTTATTTGCCAGTCAAATTGTTGATTTCAAAAATTAAGTGATTACCTGTAAATTTAAAAATTGACTGAGTATTTGACTATTAAAAATAGAAAAAAACGATTACTGTCAAATTTAACCACTACACTCAATTCTACCTGGATGTGAATGCGGCCTTTCTCCAATTGCAAATATGCAAATTAATGTGGAGTCAAAGCAAAATAAGATCTGAATGTGACTGTGGCCATTCTCCGGTACAGTTCCAATCGGAATTAGGGTTAAATTTGATGGGAAAAACGAGGCGGTTTGAGTTTTAGTGCTGTTTATTCCATACTTTGACGAACTGCAAATACCGAAATTAATGTGGAGTGAAGGCAAAATTGATTCCTGAAAGGAGAAAAGAAGCGCGTCCTGAATGTGATTCTTTCCTGTTCCTTTCCTTTGATGCTCAGAGATGGTAGGAGCCTGCATTGACCGTGGGGTAGCTAACGTAGAAGACACGCCAGGTTATGTGATCAAATTTGAACCAGTCGTCGTTACACATTAATGGGTGATTGAACATTAAGCACATTCAAAATAATGTGCTTAATGTTAAGTTGAATACTGCACAGTCCTATTCCAATTTTAAGTTGAATACTGCACGAGGGTGGATATGCATCATCCAATTTAATATCATTCAAATTTGATGGTGACTCGCTATTCAAGTGGATATTGATCATTCACTATGAAGCAAACAATAATGAGTCTGTTGGCATCATTTAACAAGTGGTATATACATGGTTGGATATATATATATAATTCAACCATATATACATCAATCTCTATAGCATTGAATATATCCCAGTTTATATATCAAAATAATCCAACCGTATCTATATTAATCCTTACAGCATTAAATACTGCACAATAGATTGGTTATTGTTTGCCCAAGAAACATTTCTTTCTAGGGTTGGTTAGTTGTTCTAGGAAATGGCCGCGATATAAATTTACACTAATCACTATTTTTGGTTGTTCAGAATTTATTTTTGAATGCAGAAATGGATTTTACAGAAATAATCACTTAAATCTAGGAATCCAACAATTTCTTACCAGATTTTGAATAAATATCTCTAGAAAATATCTTCATTTCATAAAATCTTTAACCTACTGTTTTGAGCTGATAATCAAGTTGAATAGAAAAAAAGCTGAACTGCAAAAATCAGTATGTGAAGCTGTCTGTCCCATAGACCAAAAAAAATTCACTGAGCCATCAAAATGCTGCTTCCAGAGTTACGGACGCACCGTTCCTCCAACAACACACGGCTTACCCGTCCATAGCTTACTTCCCTCACGCTTGCAATTTGGCCTAGCCACTACCCTGTCAAATGGAAATTTGAAGACGTTAATTGTTTTCAGTGCCTTCGTTTTACGTTTTATATCTACAATGAACGTCAGAAGCATAAATCAATAGCCACTGGATATCTACAACTTAATAAAGTCTTTCCTGGATTGTGACAGTCAAATAAAAAAAACAGTTAAATCCTATCAAAGAAAACAAAAAACAGTTAACCCTATCTTATTAAATTAAATGTATGTTTAATTATGAATAATTTGTTATTCAGAAATTTTGTTTGAAATTCTGTCAAAAATTATTGTAAGAATTCTAGTTTTGAGTGATTGAGTTTGTATAATTTCAGTATACTATAAGTTTACCAAGGTGCTGAATTTGTTTATGCATTCAAACATATAATTTAAATAATAGAAAATAGTGATTTCAATGAAATTTATTTCATTTGATTTCAATGAAAAAATTAAAAAAATCTAAGTTGCAGTCTTATTACAATTTTATAAAACTTGCATAATCACCAATTTATCTGCAAACCATCATAATCCAAAGCTTGCATAATCAAGTTGCCATATTGTAATAAACTTACTAATAAACTCTTATAATAGCAGATACCACTTACCACTTGTAAATTATGGGATTTGTCTCAATTAACATTAACATTAAAAAAAAATTGTAAAATAAAAAAAAAATTCTAAGAGTGATACAAACAAAAATGCAAGCCATCATAATCCAAAGCTTGCATAATCAAGTTGCCATATAGTAATAAACTTACTAATAAACTCTTATAATAACAGATATCACTTGCCACTTGTAGACTATGGGATTTGTCTCCATTAACATTAACATTAAAAACAAAATTGTAAAATAAAAAAAATATTCTAAGAGTGATACAAACAAAAATGTAAAATAAAGAAATATTCCATGAGTGATACAAGCTATTCAAGGTAAAGTGTGCTTACCAACGATTTTATTGTCATTACTATTTTTAACACAAATACATCAAAAACATAAAGTGTAATTAGCTTGCATCACTAAATAAGCATAAAGTGTCATTCCCTTGGATCACTGAATTGTGGGTGTTATGTACCCTTTGAACAAGGATATAAATTCAGATAAAGAGTAAAGATTACCTTCTATTATTTATTTATGCAGATAAGGAGTAAAGATTACCTTCTATTATTAAAAAAAAATAGAGACATAGACCAGTGAGTAGAAGATAGTGTGTGGTAAAGGTTTTGTATAGCCAAACTCTCTAGAATATAATTGTAAATGCACATCTGAAGACAAATGTAAATCTCAAGGGCATTGACTAGCGAACCAGCTGCATTAACAACACCATTCACCATGGTTTCACTTGAACGCATATCAAAGCACCCTTCTTTGTTCCCTTGCATTTTGTACTCAATGGGGCAATGTATTTTAGTTCATTTAATGACAAGATAAGGAAGACAAATCTCATGCTATATATCTATTTACACCTATATATCTATATTTGTATGGGTGTAATTTATTAAAGCTTTGAGCACTTCCATTTCTTCATAGGGCCTATAAAAATGGATTTTTTTGAAAGCGTCACACTGCTTTATATTTTTCTCTCTAAGAGCTAGCTTACTCTAGCTTACTCTAAGGCAATCATGTATAGAACAAAAAGTTAAAAAAAAAACCAAGGACTATGCATTTGAATGAGCCAAAATGTGACTAAAAGATGTACTAGATTAGAGAGCCAAAAACTAATCTCTGAAAATGAAAACAAAATTAGAAGAGCAAAATGTAATGGGTGGGGTTCTCATTTCCATCCTCCCATTGATTATATGCAATTCTAATCAGAAGTTTTTCAAGAGCCAGTTTTGATAATCTGTTTGCTTCTTTGTTTTCTTCAAGGTAGATGTGAGTAAATGTAATTTTTCTGAAAAGAGTAAGAGATTCTATGATCATTTTCTTTCAGCTTTCTAGAGCTAGTGCATGTATAACTCCCCTTTTGTTTATCCATTCAATTACAATCTTTGAATATCCTAGCAAAAGAAAATCTGGAATGGACAATCTAGAGGCCAGTGTTAGAGAGGCTCATGCCCCCAAATACTCAAAAATAGTTTTGACTTTCTAGTTTCTTATTAGTCAGAAATACTCATGCATTATTAGTTAGGTGAGATCGGAAGAGC
>CBVK0100413398.1:0-19728 GCA_900067695.1 Picea abies
CTCCTCAAAGCTGCCCCCCATGTCAAGGACTGGTGGGAAACCTACTCGGAGCAAGAGGGCGAGGGAGAACCCTCTTTGTTCTCGGCCACACCCACTTGGAATTCTTTCTGAGGCACCATCAAGGAACAATATTATCCCGTGGGGAGTTATGAGGACAAATACATATAATGGACTACGTTGCGGCAACAAAGGGACCAAGATGTGCATGCGATGATGAATCTGTTTCATACCCTACGCACAAAGTTGGGTATCAAAGATTCAGAGAAACATTTGGTGTTAAAGTAACGTAGTTGTCTGCATAGATACATTCAGGAGGAAATGGAGTTCCTCGACATGTCCTCACTTGGTGTGGCATACTGATATGCTGCCAAGATTGAGAAGAAGTTCAAACAGAAGAAGAGAGACTTTGGGTCTGCAAATCAGAAGCACGGGAAAGGTACTCCCAAACCGCAAAACAAAGGACCAAGCCAAGGTGGGGCAACCCAGGACAACTCGCCAAAGCCACAAGCAAAGAACAACACCACGAAGCCAAAAAAGGACACAGGGAAGTGGTGTGAGTTCCATAAGAGCTCCACTCACAACACAAGTGAGTGTTGGGCCAAGCAGTCACTGTTAGCCAAGTTGAAGGCTTATGAATCGGATGCATGCTCTGACTATGAATCATAACCTGACAAGGGGAATGACAGGGGGAAGTAGATTATTGATGCAGATCCCAATGCCACCATTGCCACCACAAAGATTCAGAAGGAGGAACCATAAGATCCAGAGGAGGCAGAGCGTCTCTTCCATTCCAAGATGTGGGTAAAGGGTTCCCCGTTGCAGTTCATTGTCGATAGTGGGAGCCAGAAGAACCTCATCTCGGTAGAGGTCATGAAGTGGTTGGGCTTGCCAACCACAACACACCCAAAACCATGCACCATTAGGTGGTTGTACCAAGGACGGGACCTCCGCGTCAGTCGACAATGTCGCCTTCCCTACAACATCAATCCCTTCATGGATGAGGTATTATGTGACATTTCTCCTCTTGATGTTTCTGATGTATTATTAGGCCAACCGTACTTGTGGAAGCGACATGCTATGTATGAGTCTAGGCCTCGTGCTGTTATTATCACTTTGGGCAATAAGCTGTACAGGATACCGGAGATAGCATCGCCTACCACCATCTCTTTGGTTACTGCAAAACAATGCAGTAAGCTCATTTCCCAAACCAGGAAATTTGTTTTCCTGATGATCCACCCTCAGGGAAAGCGGAAGACTATGGCCATGACCTCCAGACAAGGCCCCACTGCACGAAAACAACAGATGGATAAGGTCGTGGAGGAGTACGAGGACATCTTCACCTCCCCCGCAGGGGTGCCTCTACACTACCAGGTCAAGCACCCCATCGATCTTACCCTAGGTGCACCGCTGCCCAATGGACCCATCTACCGATGCTCTATCCTGGAGAATGACGAAATCAAGAGGCAGATTCATGAGATGTTGCAGAAAGGTCACATCCGACCGAGTTCATCACCCTGTGGGAGCCCGATCATATTGGTGCAGAAAAAGGATGGAACTTGGATACTCTGCATTGACTATCGGGCATTGAACAAGATCACTGTTCGGAATAGGTACCCAATCTCATGGATTGATGACCTTCTAGACCAACTCAAGGGGGAAAAATATTTTAGCAAGATCGACTTGAAGTCTGGGTATCACCAGGTACCAATCGAACCTTTTGATGTGTGGAAGACTGCATTCAAATCCAAGGAGAGCCTTTTTGAATGGTTGGTCATGCCTTTCGGGTTGACAAATTCCCCTACCACCTTCATGAGGCTAATGGATGACATCTTGCGGCCATTCACCAACCCATTTGTAGTGGTGTACTTGGATGACATTCTGATCTTCAGCCAGACTTGGGAAGAGCACCTCTACCATATCCGACAAGTCCTCCAAACACTATGGCAACACAAGTTGTGTGCCAATTTGGAGAAATGCACTTTTGGCATAACCTAGGTTCAGTATTTGGGATACATTATTGATGAGCAGGGGGTGCATGTGGATCCAGCAAAGATCCAATTCATTCGGGATTGGCCAGCCCCAACCACCCTAACAGAGCTCCATAGCTTTTTAGGTCTTGCCAATTTCTACCACAGGTTTGTGTTAGGATTCTCTCATATCACTTGGCCCTTGAGTCAAGTCACCAAGGGAGGAGATAAAACAAAATTATTTTGGTCTAAATCTCAACAGAAGGCATTCAGGGAGTTGAAACATCACCTCTGCTCTGCACTAGTGCTCACACTACCATACTTGCAACAACTATTCAAGATCGAGACAGATGCCTCTGACTATGCTATTGGGGCAGTCCTTACTCAAGATGGGCATCCAGTGGCATATCATAGTGAGACACTTTCCGACACAATCCGAAAGTATCCCACTTATGATAAAGAAATGTATTCCATTGTGCAGGATTGTTGGCAATGGAAGCATTACATTTTGGGAAAGGAAACGGTCATCCACACAGACCACTGACCCTTGCAGATCATACAGACACAAGGGAAGTTGCAGAACGATCACCATCATAAGTGGTCCACATACCTGCAACAGTTTCATTTGAACATTAAGTACAAAAAAGGCAGCACCAATAATGTTGCAGACTACCTCAGTCAACCACCCATCATGGTGCTAACCACTGTGCTCAACTCTTGTGGGCACGAGACTTCTGATTGTCCGCTTCTCTACACAAGTGATCCAAAATTCGACCACACATACAATACACTCTTGGAGGGTAAGCAAGTTCCCAATTTTCACCTCCAGGATGCCCTGCTTTGTCACTTGGGACACCTTTGTGTTCCTTCAAGTGAGCGTGCCAAGATGATTTGGGAGGCGCACTATAGCCGAGTCGCTGGGCATTTTGGGGTTGAGAAAACCATGGCAGTACTACAAAAGTATTTCTATTGGCTGAACCTTCGACAAGATGTTGGGAAGTACATCAAGTCCTGCACTGCTTGTGCCATTGCCAAACCGACCATCAAGAAGCAATACCTTTATACTCCACTTCCTACCCCCAGTCGACCTTGGGAATCAATCTCTATGGATTACATGTCGGGCCTTCCTTCTACTAAGCATGGAAATGACTGTGTTTTCATGGTCGTCGACCGATTCTCGAAGATGTCCATTATGATGGCCTACAAGAAGAATATCACAACAGAAGCCACTGCTAAACTCTTCTTTGAACGAGTGTGGGTACACTTTGGGATCCCATAGTCTATCATCTCAGATCGGGACAGTAGGTTCCTCAGTACATTTTGGTCCAGCCCCTGGTCGATGTTGGACACCAAGCTCACCAAGTCCACAGCCTTCCATCCGCAAACTGATGGCCAGACAGAGGTCATCAACTGGATGATCGTACATATTCTGCGCATGTACAATTCAAAGCATCCACGCACATGGGGTGGAGCCTCCCTTATGTACAACACAACTACAATCGGTCTCTCCATAGCTCAACTAGCCACATCCCCTTTCAAGTGGGCTTGGGATTCCAGCCACTATGTCCCATTGACATAGCCATGCCATTTGTGGCTACTCAGGAAGATTCAACTCATGTCCAGTCTGAGGTGGATAAGGAAAAAAACTTCTTTGAGAACATTCAACACATCCACCAATAGGTTCATGACATCTTGGACAGAGCCAATGCTAAGTACAATCAAGGACATGATCAACATCGGGTTCCACACAACTTCCAAGTGGGCGATAAAGTGTGGCTGCATTTGCAAAAGGAGCGCCTCGCTGGACCCCACTGCAAGCTTCATCCACTTCGATATGGGCAGTACACCCTCACCAAGGCTATAGGGGAAAATGCCTTTGAGCTCATCATTCCACCATTCCTTGGTCTGCACCCAGTGTTCAATGTGGATCGCCTTCGGCCCTACTTTTCATCTCTACTAGACACATCCGACATGGCAGAACAACTCACACCAACAGAGTTAAATCTAGACTGCATGGAACAAGCCAGAATTGATCAGATCATGGATACACAGATCAAGCACACCTGAAAATAAAGGATTCCGCTATATCGAGTTGTCAAAGCAGCCCAACTCCTTCACCAAGGCAAATGGCTCACCAGGGATCAAGTTCAGCAGAAGTTTCCTCATCTCATGGAGGAACTCAACGCAATGGGGACGATTGCTTCCTAAGGGGGGAGGAATGATCCAGGTGGATATTGGTGGCCACCCACCTATTCCACTTGGACCCCCACCATTGCTTCTTTCAGTTTTTCATTTTTCACACAGTATTGATCCAGGTGGTTATCGGTGGCCACCCACCTTTTCCAAATGGCTCAAAACGGCTTTCTGGCAATTTTGGCAATTTACTATTTTTAGCAGGTTTTAACTTTCGGGGCCATTTTGAGGGTCCAAATGAAGGTTTTTTGAGATCGAGGCTCTCAATTATAGCCAAAGAAATGATTGAGCCCCCAAAATGAATCTCCTCGATGATACCTTTCCAACGAACTATCACACGCCTAAAACGGAGATTGTATGCAAAAGTTACGACCCCGGGAAGTTGATGTACTCACTTACCCAAACGGGGCCCACATGACTTTTGGTGCTTCATCTCCTAGGGTTAGGTTTTTGGATGTCTAGGAATTTTGGCATTTCCGTTTATTGTAAAAGGGCCTTCAGAGCCTCATTGTAATCATCTTCTTGCGAATGTAAGTAGCCGTCACATCTCTTCTCAGAGATAAGCTGCCACCATTCTAGCGAGTCTTTCAGTCTATATGTTTACAGTCTCTGTACATTTCTTTCATTAATAGAAATCGTGTATTACTGTATCTCTGTGTTTATGGTTGCATCTCTGATACATTTATGTTATATTATTGAATATCTGCAATATCTATGTACATTTCTTTATTATATCTCCACTCTCATTTCGTGCCGAAAATAATCCGGATCATTACTCTCCGTGCCTGAGTGGTAGCCTGGAATTTTTCTTGGTTGCACCATAATTTTTGTGAAGCCCTGTGTTTTCCTTACAAAATTTATTTGATTTATAGTCAAATTAAATCCGCTAAGAAGCTTGCACATCCCTCTTTTACTTCGAATTCCCTCTCTCGGTTTAATTTATTTTCTTTTCATTCACTAAGCATGTAATTCCCCCAGCAAGTGAATGGCACCTCTGATTTTCTGTGTTTTTTTTCCATTGCCTCCGAATCCGAATTATCTCCTGACATTGAAGACATTGAAGGTTTTTTTTTGTTGAGGGAAGGAAAAACTGCAAGAGATCCGTAGGGAATTGGGAGCTCATTCGGGCGGTATTACTTGAGGTGAAATCCATGAGTCTTAAAACATGTCTGTCTGAGGTTATCCTTTGTGCCTATTGTCAGGGTCCAATATTCATATATTTCCCAATCAGAGGTTTTTACATTCTTTGCAAAGAGACAATCCTCCACCCAGTGCCTTTCTGTTTCCACAAAACCCTTTTCCTCTAAATGTTGGTCATATCACATTCACAGAGACAAATGTGGTATGAATGGAAATTCAAAAGCTTTCCTACCACTGAGTTTATAACTGCATTCCTCAATATACAATATTCAGGATCTGTATTATTTTGTCATCTTCTATGATATTAGTTGCGATTACGCTCTTCCTATACATTTATCCCATTGTTGTTGGTGTTGGGATTCGATTATCAGCTGTGCGGACGGGATCCCATATTGAAACTAGCGCTATGCATTCAATGTCTGAGAACAAATGGAAACATAAAGATATTGGGAGCTTTGGCGAAACCCGTGAGAAAGATATTGATGGTTTAGTCTTATCCTCGGACCATATCCCTCTTCATAAGAGGAAGTTATTCAACTTGTGGTATGTTGACATCTATTGAAGTTATTCTGTAATGAAAATTAATTTATTTATTGAATTGAAATCTGTGGATTTTTACTCGTTCAGGAATATTTTTCAAATTTTTGATGAAACCTTTGTTGAGAGATTGTTTATAAACATTATGACAACGTTGTTTTCTGACAGACCAACGTTTCCGTTCAAAAAAAAATAAAAAATGGAATGACGACGTTATTTTCTGACAGACCATCATTCCATTCTTTTTAAGAAAATAAAATCCGGGTGACAACGTTATTCCTGATAGACCAACTTTTCCATTCTTTAAAAAACTAAACAACTTGGTGACAACGTTATATCCCGACAGACCGCACATTTTTATTCCCCACCAAAAAAACTTGAATGACAATGTTACATCCTGTCAGACCACACACTTTTAATCAAATTTTGTGGCAGCAGTTTCTCTTGTTAGGCCCGAAGGCAGTAATGAATTAATGAAATTTTTTTTTGCTGCCTTATTGTAAACTTAATTAAACACCTTAAGGGTCTAGGATTACATAAGGTTCATAGCCTCTAAATATCCAATGATGTTGTTCATTGATTCTTTTACTATCATCGTTTCCCTTATAATGATTAAATAATCATTATTAGTTTCTTGATGTCTAATTTAACATGTTCATCTGAGACGGATATAGATGACGAATGATGACCTTGTGGGGAGGGTTTTAAGGTTGGTTAAGTGTCTACTTCACCATGATGTTAGAATGCCTTCATTCATGGATTCCATATAATAAATGATAGTTTAGATTGTTAGACTTTTTGAGCATTTGAATTTGTAATAATGATGGTCTTAGGCTTTAGTCCTTTAGCGCATAACAAATTGCATTATGATGAATGCCCAATTAAATAAAAGAATAGTTGCGCGTACTAATTTTAGTATGATGTATGTCGTGTATGTATTAGACCTCTTGCACACCAAGATAATTGAATTGTGGAGTGTTGCTAAGTCATGTGACTGCTTGCGTTATGAAATTTGTGTAGATGATCATTTAGCATCTATGTCTTGTGCCCTTAATTGTAAATATTGATGGATTAATAACAAGTTTTCCTTGTGACCTCAAATATCCATGTTGCTGGATTGAATTAAAATTTGGTAATTACCTTGCGCCTTGATTAAATGCGATGTATGGATGATGGTGGGTTATTTTACTATTTTCTCCTTAAAAATAAATTGATTGCACTTTCGATTACTCGCGCGCAATGTAACTATGGGGATGCAGGAATTCCTAAGTGCTTAGATTAATTGCACTCCTTGTAATGACATTGATTTATTCCAATTCAGTAGTTGGATCACACACGCATCTTGGATGTTAATGACAACTTGTGATCAAATTTATTGATTGACTTCTTCACACATTGAACCTAATCAATGATTTATTGGCACCATGGATATTATTGTGATTATTATTGGGATATTGGTGTGCATTGTTAGTGATGGTGAATGTTTTAATTTAGCAAATAAGATTAAATGCACGCTTGAATTTTGTATTGTATAATGTTTAGATATTATTCTTTTTGCGCTCTTTGAAAAATTATTGTAACAATGATGGTTTAGATGTATTAATTCTTGTGCACCTTGGAACAATTGTCGAATTGGGTTGACTTCATTGCGCCTTAATTTTATGTTGTGCAAGACTGATTAGTAACTAGTTTTATCTCACACTTCATTTAAGTTGGCTTGGGAAAGTATGGAATTATTTACTCTAGTGCACATTGATTAATTGAATATCAATACATGTGATTGATGGGGTGATGGTGTCACTCTTATTATGATGTTTTATTTTACAAACGTCGCACTAAAAGAAAAAAAAATTGACCTGTTGTACATCACTTGTTGTTGTAACGATGAGGTCATTACATATGGTATCAAAGAGGGTGCAACCTTGCGACTGTGGATAGTCACACCTTCCACTGAATTATACACTTAAATTTTTAACTTAGCGCTAATTAAAATTTTAACCTGTCATTGAGTTACTCATGGTTAGAGGAAGCCGCAAAGGTCCATGACATGGTGCCATGGGAGGAGGCGTGATGCCTCCAGTAGCACCTGCATCAGAGGGATCCAACCCCTAAGGAGAAGAATAAGTCTTGATCATGAGAAGATTCCTAGGCGAGATGCATTGGGTCTGACAAGGTCCTTGCAGGGAATGTCAGAGACCTTGACTAACCGTCTGTATTGAGATAAGGCAAGTGAGATTGTACCCCTGAGGGTCCACAACATGCCCCATCTAGTACTGGTAGAATTCTTAGGGAACTATAGAAGATTAAGTTCCTGCATTCACAAGTGCCACAGATAGATCAACCATCGAGGCATTGATGGAGAACAATGCGTTGTACTTCGCACTTCGTGGTTACGACCTCCACCACAAAGGTCTGCATGGCGGTCTTCAAATAACGGGGAGCACTCTTCTAAGGTGGAAGACACTCTTACCTCAGTTAAACATGGTCGTCGGAGCCATTTCATGGGAATAGTTCGATGAACAATTTCGAGAGAAGTAATTATTAGAGGAATTCATTGAGCGCCAACTCGATGAGTTCAATGCCTTACGACAAGGTGGTCATACGGTGCCAGATTATGAGACTAGATTTATAGAGCTACTTTGGTATGCCCTACATCTTAACGCGGAGAAGCTGGAGGTTAGCAAGTTCAAGTTCATCCTTAACTCTAGCTGCGTGTGAAGTTGAGGATCTAAATGCCTTGGATGTTGCATGAAGCAGTCCCGTAGGCCTCATAGTTGATAAGGAATCGACTATGGGAGTCGGGGAATGAATCCTACTAGACCATCTGGACTGACGACATCTGGTGCGTGGAAGCATCAAACACAAACTAGAGAAGACATCACGATATCAAGATACGTCTCTAGAACCCTTGTTCAAGACACCACGACTACGGGTTCCTCAGAAGAGAACCCCTACAGGGGACCACCACTTCAACAACAACAAATGTTGGGCCTGTTCAACGGAACAAACCCGAGGTTTCAGGATGGTGGGCTAGTAGCTGCTACTTCGGGGACCCATAGTACTAGACCAAAGACCAGATGTTGGCATGTGGAGAGCCACATCACCAATGCGACTTTCCGGTTAAGAGGGAAAGAGCGATCAGATCGACAGGACCCACTACAGTTGGATATTTGGGCAAGGCCCACAGGATTCAGACAACAATGAATAATCGCTAGGTCGAGCACTAGACCACTGTGCTCGAGACGTCAGGGACTTTCTCCAACCAAACTTTTGGTTTTGGATAGAACTAGGTAGTACAGAGAGCATGCACAAAGACGCAAGTAGAAAACCTTCCCATAGTACAGGATTCGTGGACGTGATTGCTAGAAGTATTACCAGGTGTGCCACCCAAAGATAAGACAAAATTTTCCATCAACTTAAAATCTGGAACTAGACTGATAGCGAGAACACCTCATCAGGCATCGACCTCTATGTTACAAGATTTGAGATGCAACTGAGGGAGTGTTGGACCTAGGACTTACGTCCAAGTGTGTCACCATGGGGTGTGCCTATTATTCTCATACAAAAGAAGGATGGGTCGTGGAAGACTCTGTGTTGACTACCATCTTTGAGCGAGGCAACTTTCAAGAACCCGTGTCCGTTGCCAAGTATAGACAATTTGCTTGATCAAATGAAAGGCACGACAATGTATTAAAGATTGATTGGAGATTAGGTTATCACCAATTAGGAATTAAAGAGGACTATATTCCTAAGACCGCTTTCAAAATGTGGTTTGGACTCTACGAGTTACCGTTTTGACTGAAAAACACCCTAGTGGTATTCATGAGCTTGATGAAAGGGGTGTTTCATGAACACTTGGACAAGTTTGTTGAAGCACTCATTGATGATGTTTGGGTATAATCTCAAACGATGGAGACCATGACAAAATCTTTCTCTTGGTACTACAATGTCTATGAGAGAACAATGTTTTTTTTGGGAAACTGTCGAAATGCTCTTTTTGGGCATGTCATCTCCGACGAAGGTATCGCTGTGGATCCAATGAAGGTGGAGGCTATTATGGAATGACCTACACCGAAGAATGTCCCATAAGTGTGTAGCTTCATGGGTTTAGTAGGATATTATCAACAGTTCATGAAGGGTTTCTCGAAGATAGTAAATCCGATTACAAAATTGCAAAAGAGAAACAAGAAGTTTGTATGGACCGAGAAATGCGCGAAAGCATTTCAAAGGCTCTAGGAGCTATTGGTGACAACGCTGATAATAAGGGTCCCTGACATGGATGCAGACTTATTGATATGCATAGAGGCATCCAAGGAAGGCTTAGGTAGAGTCTTGATGCTAGACAGTCAAATGATCGCTTACATCTTGAGAAGTTAAGGAATCATGAGGATAACTACACGACGAACGACTTGGAGTTATTAGCCACTGTGTATGATTGGAGAGTGTGGGGACACTACCTAATTGGAAGAAATTTTGAACAAAAAAAAACTGACCACTATGGTTCGCAACACCTTTTTACGCAAAGTGACTTGAACGCGTGGCAAAGGCGTTGGTAGGAACTTCTTAGAGAGTACGATTTTGAGATTACCTACATAATAGGAACCGTGAAGAAAGTTACAGATGCGTTGAGTCTAAGACCGCACATGTTTTCAGTGGTTCCTCTTCAAATGAATCTTCATGAAATGATTCTAACTAGAACACGATGATGACTAGTATATGATATTAAGGAACTCTATTCGACATGACATCATGTTAGTACCAAATTGAGGGAGATATTGTGGACAACAACATATCATTGAGATATAGTACTGGATTTACTTACCACCCAACGCCGATTTGAGAGGTTGGATCTTATATGAAGCTCATAGAGTAGTGTACATGGCTCATCCAGGAGTCATGAAGATGAGGAAAAACCTTAAGCCATTATTTTTCTGGAAGGAATGAAGGAGGACATAGTCAACTACATGGAAATATGTCTAGAATGTTAGCAAGTGAAGGCTGGACATAGACATCCGGAAGGATTACTACAACCACACGCTATTTTAGAATCGAAATGGGAGGTCATTTCAATGGATTTCATTGTTTTATTTCCGCTAACAACAATAAGGCATGACTCAATTTTCATGGTAGTTGACACTCTAATGAAGAGTTCTCATTTTATCCCTATGCATATGACGCATCAGGCACCTGACATAGCTAAATTCTTTCTCAGCGAGATTGTGAGGTTGAATGGTGTACCAAAATATTCATATCCAATACAGGAATCAAGGTTTGCAAGACAATTTTTGATGAGTTTCCCAAGAGGCCTTGGGAACACCACTGAACTTTAGTACATCATGTCCCTGAGATAGACACACTGACCGAAGGAACAAACCAAAATTTGGATGGTTGAGTTGCGTATGTGTGTATTGGACAAAATGAAATGTTGGGAATAGTTCTTATCGCTGGCCGAGTTTGCATGCAACAACATCCATCAAGGTACAATTAAGATGGCACTGTTGATTTTCTCTACAGGTGACCGTGTCAAATGCCTTTGAGTTGGGATAGACTTGAGGAAGGGGGTTCTAGTAGGACCAGAAGAAATCCAAGGAATGGAAGAACATGTAAAAACGATAAGAAAAAGGGTTGGAATAAACACAAGATCGACATAAGGGTTTTGTTGATGCACATCACGTGACCATTTGTGAAGGGCCTAACGACTAGCCATGCCTCATTTTTTGAGGTGTATGCATGATTTTTATCTTGTATCTATGTGCGACTTTAGGTCAGTGATCCTACGGTTATGATTGGCATGAGTTCTGGGTGGATGTTGGGCGAGGGTGTGCTCACGCCAGACCCAATCTGCATTCTTGACCATCACACTTGACAGTTATTGTGTCGAACTATTGATCAGGTCAAGGACCAGTGGGACAATTATAGTCAACACTTGGCTACCCGGAAGGACGCATATGATATGCATCAACAATTTCCACTTTTGGTTTGATGGATAGAACTTTAGATATTGTTAGATACTTTATTTATGCATTTATATAGTGTGAAAATTTGGGGAGAAGTTTAAAACAAGAGGGGGTGTATGTAACATCCTACTCTTGCGCACACCTAATTTGACTTATTCTTTGAGGACACTTGTGTGCAAGTGATTCGGTTCATTATATGATTGACTGTTTCGCTTATGGATTATGATGATGTTGTGGATATGATACGTTATTTGATTATATATGTGTCAATAGGTGTTATTGACTGGTTTCTCCTTAGTGTACAGGACTTTGGATAGCATCGATGGGCCTCCTTAAACTTTGGATCGAGTGAGCGAGTGGATTGTTTGTGGTTTGATTATTTCTGTTATTGCATATGTGATATATGACTGGTATATTATGATATTGTTGATGGATCGCTGACATGTTTCGTTGATGGATGCAGGATAACGAATTCTTGCTAATCAGACACATTTGGAGTAAGGGGGTCATGCATGACAACCAGAGATGTTGAGGGAGAGGTGTGGCAACAACCCTTCCACAACCTACTAGCACTTTCGTTGTGGCTCGACCTGTAGGTAAATGATTACCTAGTTTGAGAGATCCACGATGCCATGAGGGAAAACTGAGACAATTTCTCATGAAGATTCTAAGGGGAGCGCAATAAGGAAGGGTCCTTATTCCTTAGAGGCCCTTAGTCTCCTACAAGGTCACTTGACGAAGTATTGACTCCAATGGTGGATGTCTACCAAAATCAGTCAAAAGGTGAGTGGCACCCTTGGAGCATGTAGTGCATCTTGAAGGGCATGTCGCATAAATGAAACGTGAATAAAGGTAAGTGGTATCCTTGGAGCACATAATGCGTCTTGAAGGGAACGTCACAGTTTTTAAACACATGTGAGTCAATAAACCTAGGTGCCTAGAAAACAATGTCTTACCTTGACATGGTCAGCCTTAAAATAATTATGTATCAGTAAAAGTTTATTAATTATAAATTTTCCCTTAAAAATTGCTAAGCCTAGGTCTAAGTAGGATATGAGGACAAAATTTAACTAAGCAATTAATAAAAGGGGGAAAAATCAAATTTAGAATTAAAGGGGGATTAAATTATCAAAACATTTAATTGTTGTTTATGTGCAAAACTTGATAAATTCGAACTTAGACAAAAAGAGGAAATTAATTGCTAAAGGAATGCGGAACATAGAAGGGAATCTAGTCTAGAGAACTTTCCTAAATTGAAATCAACTAAGGTTTAATAAATGTGTCAGTGTAATATTCTAGATATAAAAAGTATGCAGAATAGAAATAAAATGCTAGAAATGGCAGATGAATAACAATATAACCAGAACAACACCACAATAATACCAAAATGATACTAGAATAACACCAGAAAGAGCACTTTGATTATTGAGAGCAATGTTCACTTGCCTCTTCGAGTGGGAAACCTCCAACATAGCATATCTCTATTACAATAATACCTAAGACAAAAGTTCTCATACCCTCGACTCCTATTTATACTAAATATGTCTATCAAAAGAACCATCTAGAGGAAGATCCTTCTAGAAGCAGAAACTTCTATTAGGTCTTCTTACATTGGACTTATTCTTCCGTATTGCTAGGCCTTATTAATACTGACCTTTATTACATTAGAATATATTATTCTACCTACATGAGGGGTTATGTCCCTAACATTCCGCCCCCTTAAAAACAACCTTGTCCTCAAGGCTTGAGATGTGGAAATTGTTGCAGAATGGTAGTTGGTTCCCAAGTGGCATCTTCTAGAGTTGTATCTTTCCACTGGACTAACACTTCCTTGATGGTTCGTTGACGCATACGATGCTCACACTGGTCCAAAAATGCTTATGGCATTAGCCAAATGGATCCTTCTTTTTCCACCTTGGGAAGGTTGGTTTGAATTTGGCACTTAGTTCCAATCACCTTCTTTAAGCAGAAAACATGAAAAACAAGATGGATCTTAGAATGACTGGGAAAAGCTAACTAATAGACCACCTATCCCACATGCTTGATAATGATACAAGGACCATTAAATTTGGGTGCTAGTTTCTGACAATTGTCAGACTTAAGGGAATTTTTCTTGTAAGGTTGCAGTCGAAGAAACACCTGATCCCCTTCTGCAAATTGACATTCAGAGTGACCTTGATCTTCTTTTTGCTTCATGCGATTCTGGCCCATGACCAAATATCTTTGAGAGTACAAAGAATAACCTCTTGAACTGTAAGAATTTGGTCAAATGCCTGGACCTTTGAGACACCTAGAAAATATGAGAGAAATGAATGTGGATTTTGTCCATATACCGCTTCAAAAAAATTCATGCGGGTAGTTGTATGGTATGAAGTGTTGTACCACCATTCAGCTAGTCGTAACCATTGAGCCCACTGATTGTTCTTTTCTGAGGAAAAACACCTCAAATATGTTTCCAAACACTTGTTGACAACTTCAGTTTGACCATCAGTTTGGGGATGATAAGTTGTGATGAGATGAAATTGGGTTCCTTGTAGCTTGAACAGTTCTTACCAAAAATTGCTAGTGAAAGTTGGGTTGCGATCAGAAACAATAGAATGCGACATGCCATGCAGATTGAAGACCTGATCCATGAAAAGTTGAGCTACAGTGGATGTTGTAAATGGGTGTCGAAGAGAACAAAAATGAACATACTTGGAAAGACGATCAACTACCACCATGATGACTGATTTATTTCCTGATTTAGGTAATCCTACAATAAAATCCATAGAGATATCCCTCCAAATAGCAGGTGGAATCAGAAGAGGTTGTAGTGTGCCAGGAGATTTGATTGTTTCTCCCTTGTTGCATTGACACACATCACATTCAGCCACAAAATTACGAATGTCCTGTTTCATACCATCCAAGAAGAAAAGAACGTTTGACCCTGTCATAGGTTTTGGTAAACCCGGAGTGCCCAGCTGTGGGTGTAGCATGAAGCTCAAAAAGTACCGTGGATTTACATTTGATTATTTACTTAAATACGAACGGCCTTTGTATTGAAGCTCATCATGGATCCAAGAGTACCTTGGGGAAACTGGAGAATTGGACTTCATTGTTGTATCAGATGCGAGCTTTTGGGATTGTGTAGCCATTCCTGGCGAACAGCTTGGAGCCAATTTGGTACAATGAAGGAGAGAGAAAAAAGGGACCCTTGATCTTCATATTTTCAGGAAAGTGCACCCACAACCATATTGTCTTTGCTTTTCTTGTAAATGATCTTATAATCATATCCAAAGAGCTTATTCACCCATTTTTGTTTCTTATGGGAGGAAATGCGTTTTTCCAAAAAATACTTGAGGCTTTGATGATCTGTCTTAATTTGGAAGCATTTTCCCAATAGATAAGGGCCCTAAAGATAAACGCCATGCAAAATAGCCAACATTTCCTTTTCATAAATTGAGTTTCCCAAATTTCACTCAGACAATTGTTTGCTAGTAAAGGCCAAAGGCCAACCCTCTTGCATAAGGACATCACCAATTGCTTTCCCTAAAGCATCACACTCTAGGAAAAAGGTATTTGTGAAATCAGTAAGCACAAGGAGTGGAGTGGTGCACATGGCCATATTCAAGGTTTGAAAATCTTGAGAAGCTACTAGAGTCCAAGTGAAAGAATTCTTTTTAAGGAGTGCAGTGAGAGGTGCCACAATATTTCCATAATTCTTAACAAACTTGCGATAATAACCTGTTAAGCCCAGAAATCAATGTAAGATTTTGAGATTCTTTGGGTGAGGCCAGTCTTGCATAGCTTCAATATTTTTAGTATCCACCCTAACGTTGGCCTTGCCAACAAGATGACCCAAGTACTCGACTTTTGAGGCGCCAAAAGAACATTTAGATTATTTCAGGAAAATTTGGTGTTGAGAGAGTAGATGGAGAACTCGATCCACATGAGCAAGATTGTTTGTCCAGGGTTTGCTATATATGAGGATATCATCAAAGAAAACTAAGACAAAATGACGGAGAAAAGGACAAAATACATGATTCACGAGGCTTTGGAAAGTGGAGGGAGCATTACACAATCTAAAGGGCATGAAAAAAAACTCATAGTGGCCCTCATGAGTTCTAAAGGTAGTTGTAAGAATGTCTGCCTCTTTCATATGGATCTGGTGGTAGCGAGAACAAATATCAAGTTTAGTAAAGAATTGGGCACCACTCAATTCATCCAAGAGGTCATCAATGACAGGAATGGGAAATTTGTCTTTAATGGTGAGTTTGTTGAGGGCGCAGAAGTCAGGACACATGTGCAAAAAAACTTCTTTATTAAGGACCATGACCATAGGAGAAGAGTAGGGGCTCACACTAGGGTGGATAACACATGCGTTGATCAGTTCTTGAACCATTTTCTCAATTTCATTTTTTTAGGAAAAGGGGTGATGATATGGACGTATATTGGGAGGAAGGCTTCCTGGGACAAGGGAAATGGAATGATCATGAATACCATGGGAAGGAGGGAGTCCTTGGGGAGTGGAAAAAACCACTTGATGTTTAGAGAGGATGGATTGGAGGTCCTGTGGCACACTGGGTGTCTCAGTTTCTTGTATGGAATGGAGTTGGGAAATAACACCGGAATGACCTTTTTTGAGAAGATTTTCCATGTGATGGGAACTAATGATCTTAGGGGAACCGACGGTGATGCCTTGGAACTTATATTTTTTTTCCTCTTGGTAGAATTGCATGGTTAATTCCTTAAAATCCATGAGAATGGGACCCAAAATCCTTAGCCAGTATGCACCCAACACAATGTCACAACCACCCATGTCAATAGAAAATGTATGAGATTTCAGGTGGTAGTCACCAATTTGGAGACACATTTTCACAACACCCTCCACATTTCATGGAACCACCATTGGCTATGATGATTTGGAAATTATTGACTGCACGGATATAACAATTAGTTTCTTGGGCAATGCGACGATGAATAAAATTATGGGTTCTTCTGCTATCAACAATAATGATGACCTTCCTATGCTTGATGTAACCAATTATCTTGAGGGTTTGGGGAGCAGAGAATCTAGTGAGAGAATTTAGGGAAATGACCGGTTCTACTTTGGGAGGGTCTGAGGGAGGGGTTATGTCCGTGGGTTCAGGTGACACAGACACAAGGGGAGCTTCAACATCCTCTTCTGAAACATCCTCTGAGATGGCCATAAAAATATTTTGTTCCTTACACTTTTGTCTCGAAAAATATTTGTCATCACAATTATAACAAAGGCCTTTGAGTTGGCGTTCAACCATTTTGGCCCTGGTCAATTTTTGGATCTTTAGTGGAGTAGAAGGAGGAGTGGGATTTACTGGTTTAGTGTGAGGAATAAAGGAGGATTTCCTTTTTTGAGAAGAGACAACTTGTTGTGCTTCCTTATCTCTTTTAGTATCCTCCACCCAACTCTAAGGCTGAGCCATGAGGACATGGGCATGGATCTCATCCTTAAGGCCACTGATAAAATATTCTCAGAAAAAAGCATCAGACATGCCCTCTGTACGAAAAGCCAGTCGCTCAAAAGAATCTATAAAGTCTTCCACTGTGCCAGATTGTTTCAAATTTGTCAAATGACCTAAATGGTTGGTGTCAGTGTCAAAGCGTTCATAAAGCTCAGCCACAAAGTTTGTCCAAGCAACATACCATTGGCCATGATTTTTTCTCCATTGCCACCATTGCCAACATTCTTGATCTATATGGAGAACACCATACTAGAGTTTGGCCAACTCATCTGTAATGTCATACAAAGAGAAATAATGTTCTATTTGAGTTACCCAACCAGTGGGATCTGAGCCATCAAATTTGGTCACATCCACACACAGAAGGCGTAGGTCATGCTGAAAGTGATGGGGCTGAAAATTACGGGAATGAGAGGAAGTTTCAGCTTCGGTATGAAAATGTGGGTCAAATAAGGGAGGATCTGCAGGGATATGCAGCTTGGTGCAGATCATCGTAGTGAAAGATTCAAGCTGGGTAGTAATGTATTGTTTGAGGTCTTGTTTGAGTTCCTTAATTGAGGCGGTGATGGAGGAATGCATGTTTTTATTGATGGTGGAAATATTGGCACTGATTTGTCTCACTTCTTGTTGGCTCTCTGTGAAATTAGATATCAAGGTATTGAAGCAAGCTGCCAAATCTTGGCTACGGGTATGGGTCATGATGACGAGGGAACCGAAAATGGTCAGGTGGGGTCAAAACATTTGCTGAAAAATGGTAGGTATGAATGTGATAAGGGAAAAGAGAGAAATCCAATGGAATAGGCCTGAATAATACTGAAGTGATGAATTCCCAAATGCTTAATCAGGAAGAAATGTGTAGTGATTTGGCACCTCGAATGCAGGAGATATAGTTGTGTGGAAATAGATCTTGTCTGTTTTGTTTTTTTGTTTTCATCCCCAAAGGTTAGGTATTCAAGGGTTCTACAGACATGGGTTTTCCCTGTGCTATAGCTCTCTGATATACATGTGGTGTCCAACAATAGTACTCAACCCAATATCTCAGGGCACCAACTAAGGATGATAGATCGTGCCCTTAGCCGTACTACTCGACTACCCAGGTACTAAAGAGTATCTTCCCGAGTGTTTTTCTTAGTGGAACTATAGTAGTCAGGGGGCCGATCGATTTATTTAAAGAGGGCTTCAGGAAATCTAGGTCGATCTGTATACAAGTGTTGTCTGATGTGCTACCACTTGAAGGGTTACCAACATGGGTTACAAGGGTGGCCAACAGATGCGCACTTAAGTTCCACTTGTATATCCTATGTGTATGAATCCATGACCGTGGGTTTATGCGCATAACAACATATCTCTATAGCTTAAAGTCATGGGAATACATCTCTACTCTGGAAAAAAATTAACCCACAATATTCTGCTAAGGAAAGTGCTCTGATACCCCTTGTAATATTATAGATATAAAAAGTGTGCGGAACATAAATAAAATGCTAGAAATCGCAGATGGACAACAATATAACCAGAACAACAACACAATAATACCAAAATGATACCATAATAACATCAAAAAGAGCACTTTGATTACTGAGATCAATGCTCACTTGCCTCTTCGAGGGGGAAACTTCCAGCAGAGAAGAGCTCTATTACAATAATACCCAAGAAAAAAGTTCTCATGCCCTCAACTCCTATTTACGATAAGTATGTCTCTCAAAAGAACCATCTAGAGGAAGATCCTTCTAGAAGTGGAAGCTTCTATTAGTTCTTCTTACATTGCATTTATTCTTCATTATTGTTAGGCCTTATTAATATTGACCTTTATTACATGGCCTTATTAATATTGACCTTTATTACATCAGAATATATTATTCTACCTACGTGAGGGGTTAGGTCCCTAAAAGTTATTCATTAAGGGAATGTGAAGGAATAATGGGACATTGAGGAGTGCTTTTAGGTGGGTGAAGAAAATGGGAAATTTAATTTATTTAATTAAATAAATTTCTGGTGCAACTAAGGGATTGGGTGACAAGTGTACGGGGGAGAATATTTACTAATATTTTTTTAATAAAACTAAATTAATGTGCAAATGGAAAGGTCACTAAGAAGAAATCTATAAAATAAATGGAGAGGAGGGGAATGGATCATGACTGGTAGGCGTAAGGTTACACTGCCGATATTTTTCTTGACTGATTTTTCTTGTGGGAGTTGGGATTCCCAGCTCGATTAGAGAGTGGTAGCTCGACCTTGCGAGGAGAGCTGGGAGCTAGCTTATTTCTGGTTTGTGTGCATGGCCCCTTTTCAGCTCGGGGGGCTCAGGGGGAAGAATGGTACCTTTAGCGTTGGCTAGGAGGTACCAATGAGGTCTCAGCGGTCAGCAAGCAAGGGTTGGACAGAGCGCAAGTGCAGGACAACGAATTTGGATCATTCACCTAATGTTACGGTACGCCTTTAAATTTTCAATTGTAATTT
>CBVK0100413399.1:0-19728 GCA_900067695.1 Picea abies
GGACTTTCGACGCTGAGAAAACTAACCATCGTTAAACCCCGATCGCCGAAGCTGCGATCTATTAATTTGGTTAATTGTTTTATTATCTTAATTAATCTGATTTACCTTTTCGGAGCTTTGTTAATCAAGAATTCGGGATAAGGGAAATCGGGGATCGGGAGATCGGGACTTCTATTGTTGTGAAAGTTTCCATTTGCAGAAACGCGAATGACGATTCCCCGATGTAATTAATTAATTTTAATCATACTTAGCAGTGATTTGATTATTGCTAATCCTTTTTCAAAAATAAATTATGATCGGGGATCGGGAAATCGGAGGAAACGATGTTAAGCGCATTTGTTCTTTTAAAACTGCGAAACGCGATTTCCCGATACGATTATTTCAAAGTTTAAAATTATCTTAAAACGATAATCCAATTTAAGGTGTATTAATTACGTGTTAGTTACTCGGAAGATCGGCGGTCGGGACTTCGTGACTTAATATGCATGGAGACTTGCTATTTACCAAACAGCGAACTCCGATATCCCGATACGATTTTAAGAAAATTTTAAGTGCTATTATTTAGGTTCCTTCCGGGAATTATTTGGGAATGTATTAGGAACATCCGTTGACTTAAGTTTCAACCATATTCTCCAGAAAAATGAGTCTTAAGCAGATTTCAAATTCATTAGGTCTAGAGAGCCTTTGTCTTATATAGATCCAAAAAATTACAAAGATCCCAGGATATCCGAAAAATTGTTTATAAGGTAAAAATTTAAGTTCTGTTTCAACACCCTTGTGCCAACAAATGGTTTCGTTGTTGGGACTGGAACTGTGATTGCTGGGAACTGAAGAAGAACAAGCTTTGTGTGAAATAGGCTCTTTGCGTAGATCGGTTGCCTTAGTGTGTAATGTTATGTTTGACCTGTGAAGCTTTATGCCAAGAAAGAGGTCAAATCTGAAGAGAAAGAGGTCAGATCTGAAGAAAGAGAGGTCAGATCTGAAGAAAAGAAGTCAGATCTATGAAGAAAGAGGTCATATCTGCAAGAAAAAGGTAATATATATGAACTCTATTCCCCGATAAAGGTAAGAATAGTTAAAAGTCTTAGATCTGGAAGCTTTGTACTCTGTAGAAGTAAGATAAGTGAATTTTTTGTTTCTAGAGCATGGATCTAGGTATTTTTGATAGATTTTGTCCTAGCTTGAAAACTAGGGCATTGTTAGATGAAAGAAAGTTTGATATGAATAGATACGATAAGTATAGTGATAGATATGTTATACCTATGCATAGAAAGTATGTGTGGACTAACAAGTGGATGCAGGGTCCTAGAAAAAGTTTTTTGTAGGCTAGCTACCATGACCCTGGTGTGCAGTTCAGAAGAAGTTGGGGATCATTTAAGAGAAAGAGAGGATTAACCCTTTGTTACGGTTGCAGAAGACTGGGACATCTTGCTACGGAATGCCCTGGTAGGAGATCTAGTTGCCTCTGTTGTAAGGTTATGGACCATGAAGTATTGGATTGCCCTATAATGATTACTAGGCTTGAGAAGCTGAATATGGAACAAGCAAACCCTAAGGGAGATCAAGAGACCAAGATTATAGTAGAAACCCAGAAAGAATCAGAAAATATATTACTACAAATGAAAAATACCTTAAATGACCACCGACATGTTAGGTTATCAGAGATCTTCAAAGCAAAGGAGCAAATCGAAGTAAGAATAGGGGACTTTGACATTGATTATACTCTTGATGAAGAAACACAAGTGAACATTATGCCAGAAAGAACTTGGGAAGCTATAGGAAAGCCTTTCATGACCCCTTCCCTAGGAGGAACAAGTTTCTTCAGAGGAAACCTAGTAAAACTATGTGGAAGGCTCGCCCGGATACCTATGAATGTCAATGGAACTTCGACATAGGAAGAATTTGAGATCATTAAATTTGTTGAAGACAACGCCCCATTTACCATGCTCATAGGGAAACCCTGGATTGACAGAGAACAGGCCAAATGAAGAGAAGAAGCAAAAGTTTTGGAATAGAAGAAACAAGAATTAAAAGAATTTATGACCAGAAGGATCGCGCACTTGATTGAAAAATAGAAGAGCAGATCACAGATATTTAATATTAGTACCTATGATGGTGAAGCTAAGAGAACACTTGAGGATCCATAGAAGATCGAGTTACCTATTGTTGATACAAAATAGGTATTATCAAGGAACCCTAGGAAAGATTTTCCATAGCGCAAAGTAACTAAGACCACAGAAGATAAACATTAGAATGGTAAAAGCATTACTGAGACGAAACTCATAGGGAAGAAGGCTAGGAAGTTAAGAAAGAAAAGGGCTAATACTATAAGGTTACAAGAGGTTCTAGAGGACACTTCACAGCAAGAAGAGTTGCAGAATTGGAGCTTCGCCAAGATATCAGAACAATGGCATCGAGTACTTCGCCATGACGAAGCAATATAGTCGTTGGAACTGATATACCTGTTCGACCGTCACTCTGAACGGATCGAAAAGAAGTTATGGGTTACCATTAGATTTTTGGACCTCACTTTAATGGATAGATCAACGATCATGGAAGTTTCATATCCATTGCAAGCAGTCTGTTGCAGAGTTACTTACTTATTCCGTCGCACCATGCCCGGAAGACACTTTTGCCAATTGAGAACTTGAGCTGATAGAACAACCGCATTGTGAAATAGTGATTACTCCAGCTTTACTCTCTATTTGATTACGGTATCGATAGTCCATTGACAACCCGAGACATTGATCTCGAGCTTACATGTCCGACGAGCTTAGCGTAGCAGAAGAATCAGTGAGAGAATTACTTGCTAGCTTAAGGACAGAAAGAGTCATGTCAGAAAGAGGAATGTCCACCGGAGTCCAAGCCTCGTCGTTGAGAGGAGTGGCAGCCTCCCCATCGACTGCTCAGGCTGGAACATCCCGAGTTGGCGTAGAGGAGAGAACTAAGCATAGACACGACGCAACCAACATGAGGATAGTGCCAACCATTCTACCTTCTTACATTCCCCCTTTAAGTGTTGAGATTAACAGGGACAGTGTCCCTCGAGACTTTGACTACACCCTAATCACGACATATCTACCGAAAGGAGTTCTCACCTATCGCGCAGATCAAGACAAGGTTACAGCGTTGAAGTGTTGTGACTTCAACCTGGGAGACCGTAAAGCCTGCAACATGCTCGCACCATCTAAGTACTTAACAAAGACTAAGGGCCGCAATATGAAGATCGTCCCTAAGCAATGGAAGATGAACCTTACGCAGTCTACTCTGCTCAACGTCATGAAAATACCGCACTTCGGCAGAGATCAGGAGGTGACTGCTTGTGTGAAATTTCTGCTAGCAAGTTACCATGGAGGATACCTGTGGTTGAACCGTCGCATAACGGTTGATCCGACGATGATCAACAGGATTATCGGGCTTAGCATGCAGGGCCCTGATCCCCATGAGTACTATCCTAGGAAGACTGCAAACCGCGCGCTTTCACAAAAGATTAAAGAGGCGTATGGAAATGTTGAAAAAGGTGCGCGAGGTTACAAGGTCACCTTTATCGAGAGTGGCGTAGTGCGCCTTGAATGTTAGTTGATAGCATGGAAGTTGGTTCGTAAGAATAGACCTATGCAAGTATCAGGCTTTGTAGTGGACCTCGCCGGAAAATGCGCAGAAGGACTCCAGATTAATTGGGCAAAGTATTTGGTCAATCAGCTAGAGATTGACTATAGAGAATCCCAGGATCAGGGGCATGAATTCCATTTCAGTTGGTTGCTGATATTGATCGCCTTTGTTGCATGGGAGCTACCGGAAGGTGAAACTTTCCCAGACCTCGCCCCATTCGAACCATTAGCTGCGAAGTTCAGTACCTTGTGGTACTCGACGGACATAAGTAAGCAGTGGCAGTCAAATGCCATTTTTCACAGATACTATAACCAACTGAAAGCAACTATAGGGGGTGAACCTCGCATAAACATGAAAACTCAAAGGTTCCAACCTTTGATAAAGTTCAGCATGGACCGCCACTTTATCTACCTAACTCCATGCGCTAATGAACATCAAGAACAGCTCCAGTCCTATTATAAGCTGACTGAAGAAGACCTAGAAGAAATCACTAAGGAATGGTCAGCGGACCTCCTTGTTCCAGCAGATCTCGTAGACATTTTAGATATTGATAGCCCAGAAGCTGCGCAGGACACACCTGGGCCCAATAAGATGAAGAAGACAACAAAGACAAAGGAAACAAAGAAGCCTGAAGAGGTTCAGGATGTAGATAGATACTCTGCGAAGACAACTTCCTTCACACCCGATCAAGAAGGTAACAACGAAGACTTAGAGGAAGTCAAGCAACAACCAAAAGACGAAGTCAAAGTTCCAAAGAAGAGAAAAGGGTCACCTTCGAAGTCTTCCTCTAAGAAGAAAGCAAAAGCGACCGTGACCAAAATGAAGACCACGCTCAACCCCGATGACTTCAACTTTCTCCTTGCAACTTTGAATGAAGCCATAGAAGAAATTACAGAAAAGCAGGAGGCCAAGAAATAGACGATGTACGACAGAATCGAAGTCGAGCTCCAAGGAGTACATTGTGCCCTCCAGTCTAACCGCGCAGTCTCCACTGTGCCTATTCCAGAAGGAACACCTGAAGCAGGAGACGAGTCAATTCAACTTCGCAGGATTACTGACCTAGTCGAAGTATGCCTTCGGAAAGCAGAAGAAGTAACAGCGCAGGCCACCCAGGCCCTAAAGCATGCACACGATAAAATCATAGAGCAGTGCCAAGCTACATAGCAAGAGAAGGAGGTCATCCAAGAGAAGTTTGATAAAGAACGCGCAAAGATCCAAAAGCAGAAGGAGCAACTTCTCGCGAAGCAAATTGGGATCGAAGAAGCTCGAGGCCTATGTCGGGACGAGTCACAGGTGAGTGTTGGGGGATTGTTGGACCTCGACCAAGTTTTGAGGAATACTTGGTCATAGTTGATCGTTTGGTACTTCGACTTCCTGTCGAAGACGGAGCGCATAGTGAAGCGGAGATCACAGGATATCACCACCTTTTGTGGAACCTTTTGGGGTTTTTTAGGAATATTGTAACAGGAAATGGATGTCGGCCCTTGTTTAGGCATTTTTCTATGTATAAATAGAGGTTTAGGCCATGTAAAAAAAGGGGCCATGTCTAGTCGATGGCTTAGTGCATAAGTTGGATCTATGTGATCAGAATTATGTGTGACTGTAAGAGCTCTATGCATGCCGTAATAAGTGTTGAGTGCACAGAGTGTGAGAAGGCTTAGTGCTTGGATCTACCTGGGGAAAGAGGATCTAGCGAGCTGCGCAGATATCTTGTCCTATGCAAGGTAGGATCTTGAAGGCTTAGTGCTAGTAGAGGGATCTGTGTGATCAAGTATCGTAAGGCTCTGTGCATTTTGTGTAAGACTTGCAGAGCTGAGTGCAAGTCTCTGCGAGATACTGTAAAAGGCTTTGTGTTGAGTGCAAGCAAGAGGGATCTAGCGAGCTGCACAGATCCTCTGTCCTGTGTGAAGTAAGGGTCATTGAAGCTCCATGTTGTAACTGCTTGACCAAGATAATATAAAGAAGACTTTGTGGACGTATCCCCAGGGTTGGGGTGAACCATGGTAACTCTGTGTATTATGTTGATGTGTTTGTCTCTCTCTTGCTAAGTTCTCTGATATGTTTAGATATATCTATTGATGCTTTATGCTTATGAGATATGAATGCATGCTAGATATGATACATAAGATGCTAAGTTCTTAATCTATTGAGTATAACCTATTTATCATTGCTAAGTGCTAGATCTAAGTAATTATTGTAGTGCTCTGTGCTTTATGCGAAGTGTATTAATGAACATATGTTAGGAAATAACTGATGCTAAGTGTGTTGTAATCAAGATAATCACATATCTGTGTCCCAGCTAAGGTTGCAGACACCTGAGTCCTGCAACCACCCCTGCCTCTACCTCGGGTGAGACTTCATCTGCTTCGCAGGTGTTGTTGAAAGGGTCGGTAGTTAGGGTTTTGTTGGTGTGCTCCTGAGCATTGAACCCTGGGTTTTCCCCTGTGCCAACAATCCCTATTGGATTTTTCCAAAACAATAAGTTGTCATTAATGCAGAAATTTATGGCTTTGATCTTTAAATCTCTCCCTTGTGTTTTTGTCACATTTGAAGGAACTGATAAATTCTACAGAAAATAAATGATGTGACTGTACCATTCACAGTCAGCTAGGTGAGGAGAAACCTGTAAATTATCACCACCTCTATCTTCTAAAACCTGAATGTATTCTATATTTATACCCACAAAATTTATCTCAAGCAACTTAAAATTTTCTTCTGCAAGGACCTTGGCAAGGCCTTGACCTTTCACAAGTTTTGTTGGCTTGATATCGACATCAAATTCAATTAACTTTGCTATCCACTTACTCCTTTTTCTATCTATGTCAAGTTGTATAAGCACATCTTTAACCGAGCTTGAAGGTACGTAAGCTATTGCCTTGGCTTGAAGAATGTAAATACTGAAGGCTTTTAATGACTTGATGAGTGCATATGCTTGTTTTTCCAATGGTTCATACTTTACTTCAGCATCTCTCAAGACTTTACTGAAGAAGGCAACTGGTTGCTCCTGATCATCAACATTTCTCTACAATAGTACAGCTGCAATTGTATCTTTTGAAGCAAATGAAAAGATATAAAACTCCTTGTCAAAGTTAGGACTGATTAAAACAGGGGTTGTTATAATGGCTTCTTTGATAGCATTGAAAGAGTGTTTAGCTTCTTCAGTCCATCTTGCTTCAGAATTCTTTCTTAACATACAAGTAATGTGCTTTGTAAGTTCTGCAAAGTTTTCTATAAACCTCCTGATAAAGTTTATAGTTCCAAGGAAAGATTGAATATCCTTTTTTGATCTAGGAAGAGACAATTTTTTAATGGCTTCTACTCTTTTTCGATCAATCCTTACCCCATCAGTTGAAACAATATGCCCAAGCAATTTCCTTTCTTTAAGTGCAAACTTAGATTTCTTAGGATTAAGAGAAATGCCATACCTCTTGCATTTTAGGAATGCCTTCCTCAAATGCTGCAAATGATCTTCATGGCTGCTTGAAAAAACAGCTATGTCATCAAGATATATCAAAACAAATTTGTCTTTCTCTCTAACGAATGCAATGTCCATTGCTCTCTAGAAACTATCTTCAGCATTCATTAGTCTGAAAGGCATCTTTTCATACATGAAATTGCCCCATGGAGTGGTAAAGGAAGTCTTTTCTTCTGTCATCTGGATGGACAGCAATCTGATTGTATCCGGAGAATCCATCAATAAAGGACATCACACTTGACCCTGATACCTTTTGTAAAATGTGTTCCATCTTGGGCAGCGAGTAGTTGTCTTTCCTAGAACACTTGTTTAAATTTATGAAATCCACACAGAGTCTGATCTCTCCATTTTTCTTTCTGACAAGTACAAGGTTAGCAATCCAATCTGAGTATCTGAGAGGTATAATAATTTTAGCATCCAATAATTTCTTGATCTCTTTTTCCATGGTAGGCAGCAACATAGGACTGAAATATCTAAGCTTCTGCCTAAATGGTTTAGTATCTTTATTTAAAGGAATCTTGTGTTGAATTATCTCAGTGTTGAATGTTTTCAAGTCACTATATTTCCAAGAAAAGATATCAGCAAATTCTTTTAACAACTCACCATAATCAGCATTTTGTTCTTTAGACAGAAGAGAAGCTAAGTTGGCATATTTAGGATCTTGTTCACTGGCTACATTAAACTGAAAAACATCTGAGTCCTCTTCCTTCTTTTCCAATTTGACAGCCACATCATTATTATCAAAAAGCCTTTCTAAAGGGACCAATCCTTTAGGAATTATGTTAGTGGACAATTGAACAATTTCATGTGCTCCAATTTTACTTCTCATCTTTTTCATCATGTTCATTCTCCAAATCAATCTGCAAACTCATCCATTACTGCAAGGAATCTGGTGATTTCAGCATCATCTTCAAAAACCTTCCAAAACTTTACATTATCAGGGAGTGATGGACTATAATTTACTTGGACCTCATAGTTTAATTTAGGAGGTAATGGAGGTATGAAAGAGCAGGCTGAAATAGACAATGAATCATCCAGTTCATTCATGGCTCTAGGAACATGAGTAATCTTGAAATCTGTAAAAGCATGGATCATTGTCAAAACTTCATCTCTATAGGCTTTCAGCCTAACATGTTTGGCCTAGAAGGATTTGTTTACTTGCTGAATTATTAGGTCTGCATCTCCAAATACCTATAGTCTTTGAATCTTCATCTCTTTGGCTGCATTTAATCCTAGGAGCAGTGCCTCATACACTGCAATGTTGTTAGTTGCTTTAAAATCAAGCTTAAAAGACAAATGAATGGTTTCCTTCAATGGGGAAATAATGACTATGCCTGCTCCAGTTGATTCTCTTGTACATGCCCCATCAAAGAACATCGTCCACAAATCATTCTCACCTATTTTGGTTGGTTGTGTAATGGGTTGCTTAAGAAATAATGATTCTGAAAGAGTGTCATCGATTTGAAGTATACATGAACCCATACATGTGTCCACTGAATAAATTGGGTGATTGACTGGATTCTGATCATCACTGATTATGTATGCAAGATGAGATTCTCTGTACAACCTTATGTTTTCTCCACCGAACACCAGAATTGATCAGAATCTGGACCAGGGGTCAAAATTTAGCCCAAAAATGAAAGTGTTCAGAATCACCTCAAAACGAATAGGTGTGTATCCCTCGTCGTTACGAATCCAACGCACTTCGAACGGGGTCAAATGGACATCGGATAAGTGAGATATCACGATCTGTTCGATTTGCCAAACATGCAAAAAAAAGATGCAGTCCGTACAGTCTGTACATGATGACGTGGCAATCATTTATTGGCAGGTGTACGACTCACACGTGGTAGAGGTATGACCACTAACGTGGAAAGTGGTGACGTGTCAATGCTGAGTTGGCAGTTTGGGCGAATCATTGGTGGACACGTGGCATATTTTGTCAAATGGTTTGGTGCCATGTGGCCCCGGACCTCCCCCCCAAGGTTCAACACTTTGGCAATGTGTGGGCTACCACTATCCCACACGGTGGTCCTTGTTAAACAAAGGGTTTTATATTTATTTAAGTTTGATTTGTATTAAGGTTTGGGCGCAGTTCGGGTTGGGGCTAAGCCCCAGCCCCCAGTCACATGTGGGTTTGCATATGACCACCACCACACGTGTGCATTCAAACCCCATGTGCCTGGAAACTTGGCGCTTAACCATTGACTTGGAGTTTAGCCCTTTTTCTTTGCGCGGTCACATGGACCATGCACCCAACGGTTTGGCGGTTAGGGGCTAGGTTCCCTAACCGTTCTACAGTTGCATGTGGTTTTTTGGTTATGTGCCCGGTGCTAGTTTTTAGCATGAAAATGAGCGCAGAGGCTAGATTGGATGCACAGAGGTGTGTTTTGGCGAACCAGAGACAGCAAGCTTGAAGGAGGAAAATGGAAGGAGGCCTAACTTCTTCATTTTTTGGCCAAATGAGGTGTCGAAAAAGCCCAGCTAGGGGTTTTTGGATGTTTTGAATCCAATGGAACTATTTTCAAAGGAATTTGAAGACTTATTTTGCAGGTTTTACACCATTGAAGTTTCAGGGAGCTTGAAGCCCCCATTGATGAAGGCCATGCTCAGATGAGCCCAAGTCTGTTTTTTGTGACTAAATAATCATTTTTGGCTAATTGTTATGCTCTGAACACATTGGGATAGGTTTCAGAGGTGTTTGAGGACTTTTACAAGTGTTTTTTCCACAAGGAAGCTCAGGGAAGCTCAAGGCCACATGTAGAAGAGGTCATGCCCGAATGAGCCATGATCCGTTTTCAAAGTTATGTTAGTCATTTTTGGGGTTTTTATGTATTCTGAACCCAATGGTATAGACAGTAAATCCATTGGAGTTGAGCAACAACTTGTAAAATAATATTTGACAAACTAATCCCAGAGAGCCTAGTCCATTGATGGAGGCTCAAGGAGATGTAGCCCAGTTGGGGGTGAACTCCTTTATCATATTGTTATTGTTGTGAGTTTGCTGGTTTATTTGTTGCAAGTTGTGTTTATTGTGTATTTTCTTAAAACACATATTTAACCTTTTAAAGACCTCACACACAAACATTTAAAAGAAGCATGAAATTGACACATAAAACTTCTTGCATAACTAAGACATTGAGCAAGGTCCTGAAAAGTTTATTTTAATGGAATAGAGGGTACTTTCATAGAATAACAAGTCAGCCCCCTATTTATAGATCAAGAATGGTGGCGTATGATAGATCCATTTGCAGAGTTCCACCAAGTCTTTTCATGAAATATCTAGACAAGAGACATCCAAATTTGGGAGGGATGTCTGCCTCAACCACATCCATCACCATGGTTTTCATTGATGTTGAGGTCAAAGTCACTACCAAATCTTTAATAAGCCCAAAGAATTTAACTCTCTTAGAGTCAAAAGAGAAAAGATCATGATAAGTCTTAGTGATTTCTAGACCAAGCTCTTCCATTACAGCCTTTGGCATCAGATTATGAGATGCACCTGAATCTAAGAGACAATTATGCAAGATTTTGTCATGAATATTCAAGGAAATGTAAAATGGTGGATAGCTCTCATCCCTATCTTCAATCATAGGACCTAGGACAATAGTAGGCTGATTATCTTGAATGTTGAGGATATCAGCAAAGTCAGAAGTGCAGTTAGGATCAAGGGTGCTCAAAATGTTTTTCTTAAATGACTCATTTTTCATCAACTCAACTAGAGGGATTGGAATTTTAATTTTTTGGATTTCTGCTTCAAGATTAAAAGATAATGAGGTCTTGTCAGATGTTTTTACCTCCTAAGATGGTGCTTTTAATGTAATATGTGGTTCCTTTAAGTTTTGTTGATCTTGATTTTTCTACTTGGTAGGTACAAGGTTTTTCTTTTGAGGAGGAGGTGTAGTACTTTGTTTTGCAGCAGCTACCTTAGATCTAAGATTGTATATATTTTTCTCATCTGCCTGAAATACACCAGTGTCATCAGAAAGTTCATTAATTTGTCCATTTGTAAGGGCCTCCTCATAATCATTTTGAGTCAAAAATGATTTTTCCAGCTCTACTTTGAAACAATGAATATGGTCTTCTTTATCTTCTAGACATTCATCTTCATCATATTCTTCCATCACAGCATTTTGAAGAGGAGCCTTTATCTTCTGATCCTCAGTAGGATTTCTCTCTCTCTGCAAAATCAGCACTTGTTGATTATTTCTTCTGAAGTTGTTTGGATTCTGATTGGAATTTTTGTTTGTATAATCATAAGTACCCCTTCCCTTGACAGGTTGTTTGTTTTCAATTTTAAGTTTAGATATCTCAAAAGTTAAAGACTCTAACATTTTAGCCATCTTGTCTAGTTTTGGATTAGTATTGGATGAAGAAGAAGCTTCATCTCTAGGATTTCTTCTATCAGTGTTTCCCTTCAACTTATGAGTAGCCAATATATTTGATTCCACTTCAAGGGCAGAATCTTGCATCAGAGATAGTGTAGGTGACCTTATTTCTCTCAACAACAGACAGATAGTGTAGGTGACCTTCTTTCTCTCAACAACAGACAGAATTCTTAATCAAATTAATTTGCATATGTGATTTTGGCAGAGGTATCTGAGGGATTTATCTCAGCTGGTATTTTACTGTACATCCTATTGAACCTTTTAGTGAAATCAGAGACTGATTCACCATTTTCTTTCTTTAGACTTCCAAATTCAGTAATATAGTACAAAAAATCTCTTCTATCACCCCAATGCTTCAAAAAGATATCATCCAATTGCTCTATGCCAGCTATTGAACCAACAGGAAGTTATTTGAACCACTTTCTAGCATGGTCATCTAAGCTTTGGACAAAAACTTGGGTCTGGACATCTTCTTCCTCAATGTTAAGGTTTTTTGCATAAATATAAAAGGCCTCTATATGTTCTTCAACAGTCACATTGCCTTCACCTGTGAATTTGGGCATATATTTATGATAGTCTCCTGTGGGCATGGCTGATACTGGATTTGGCAATATTAATGGTGCATACCTAGCAGCTAGGATTTGTTGCATCTTGGTCAAAGGAGGAGGTGCAACCATGATGATTATTGGTGAGAGAGGTGATAGAATTTTCTTTGATTCCTCGGCACTGGGGGATTTAATTTAAAAAGGGGAGAACTCTCTGATGGGAAATAATTTTTGTATGAGGCTATATAGAATTTTGTAAGTTGTTCAGCCAAGTTTTCCTCACCTTTAGCAGACAGTTCTTGAAGAATATGCTCTACAGCAAGGAGGCTAGTGTGAATATGTATATGATCTTCTTCCTACTGTGAGTGAAAAGACTCAAGGGATGATGAGCTGTGATTTCTTTCTAAATTTTTAGATGATTCTTCAACCAAATTTGAGCCTATCGCTTCTTCTCTAACGACATTTTCGTCTTGATAAGAAATAATTGATTCTTTTGCAGTTGTTAGAGACGCTTTTTCACTCACAATCTTAGAGGAAGAAGATCCAGTGTTTTCTGCTATGGATTTCTTAGAATGAGAAAGAGGATTACTTTGGGTACCTAATTTTGAAGTCTGACCTTGAAATAATCTTCCTCTTATGAGAATTAGTTATGGGTTGGGCACTGGTGTGACAGGTGATTCTTGTGGATTCACCCTGGTACTAATCTTCTTTGGAGGCAGGATGAACTTGTGGAGTCGCCATATAGATGATTACAACAAATGTAATGTCTAATCTTTATCTATCATCAAAGATCAGCTCTATGTCATCTCCTAGGAAAGATGAGCTTCAGTCTCCTCTCCCCGGCAACGGCGCCAATTTGTTATCACTCCAAGAAACTCTTTGAGGTTGTGGGTCAAAGATGCTTGGTAACTTAAAGTAAACTTGTTTTTGTATTTTGTATGTGTGGATCAATGGGATAACTCAATTATAGTATGGTATTCAGACAGTCAAAATGAGAATCAAATGAACCAGTGCTCTCAAGGATCAATAATCATATGATATATTTTAAGTGGGTGAGAAAACAATGCTTATAAACCAAATACAAATGTAGGGTTTAATAAACAATGATAAGAAAATATTAATCAAGTTATGAGCTAACCAATGAGATGACAGTCATTCTACATCTAAAACAACTTGAATAAGAGTACAGAAGGAAAGATGAGAATCTGGCATCAATAGAGAGAGAAAATTGAGATTTGTATTATCATATGGAAAAGTTTGTTTGCAATATAGTATTTTCTGTATCCAAAATCAAACCCTGGCATCTGAAAAGGATAGGCATTTATAGCCTTTACAACAAGTCTTAGATCCTGGAAAACTAGATCTAGATTTCTAAATATAGAAAACAAAAAACAAAACTAAATACAATAGGATAACTAAGAACTAATTCCTATGAATCGAACTGTCTTCAAAGTTTGTCTTCGACATCTGGTCTTCATCATTGCTATGTCTCTAATGTGTCATGGAGGAAAGGACACATGTCTTCAGTGGTTGGAAAACTTTCAACAACTGTGAACAAAGCTTTAGTTGACCAATTAATCATTCACCTCCAAAATCTCCACGAATCTTTGAAACTGAATATTTCATGATTTGGTGATTAATCTTTTTGATACTCTCTTATCCTTTAAATCACCCAAAAATCGCTATGTTTGAGCTCAAGTCTTCAAAATTCTTACTCTGCAGTTTCACCATCTATTTTGCCTTACGATTTGCTAATTAGCTGATGAAAGCTCTGCTTTTCAACAGCTAATTGGTTATAATTGTGCCTTCTGTGTTGGTGAAAACTCTGTTTTAGTAAAAAGGAAAACCTTTCGTGTTCAAAATAAAAAAATCATTGTTTATTTGATTAATCTCCCTGTAGATTTACAGCAACCTGTGCCAGCACCTGTAGACCTGGATGTGTGGTAATTTTTTCCTTCAACATTTTTATTTTCCTCTTCAGGTGCTTAGCTAGCCACCACAAGCTATTATAATCCTTTGTGATATTTTTCGTCTCCTTCTTATCCTTTATACTTTCACGTGCCAGCTTCTCAAAAGGTGCATTGGTCTTTGAAAAAATCTATGATAAAGCTTTATATCTTGCCTTTATCACCCTTTCTAGAACCTCTTGTTGTGCTATTACCTCTTTCAGCTCCTTAATCTTCTGTGATTTCTTTGATTTCTTATTTCTTGAGGTTTCACCTTCATCTTTGGAAGTAAAAACTTCAAAATCTTGTGCAGGTTCCATGGAGTGCTCTGTATTTTTGATGGCTGGACTTTCATCATCTTTTTCTGGTTCTGTGTCTGAATCTGTGTATGGCAGATTTAGAACATTAACCTTCTTTACTATGGATTGCTCAGGGTTTGTTTTGAAATCTAGTTTCTTTTTAACTTTCTTGGGCTTCATGCTAGACTTTTTCTCTTATGGTGACTTTGGAAGAGCTCTCCTTCTCTTTGAGCTACTCTGAGGGGTTTGTTGCTTCTTTCCTGCTTTCTTCTTTTCATTTATAGGCTGAGTTTGGGTCTCAAAACCTTCCTAGAAGATAAAGTGTTGCCAAGTTCTTTCTCTCTGTCTCAATTCTTCCAAGATGACCATTTTAATCAAGCCATAATGACAAAGGGCATTTTTTATGCTGAATGGTTCGGCTTTGATCCTATTACACACTTTTGTTAGGCTTTTATGAGGAAATAAAGGCAAATTTAGAAGGACCTTCCCTGTGAAGTGATCTAGGAGTCTAAAGTGATATAACATCAACTTGTCATACCTGCCCTCTGAGGTTATATATAGTTGAATGCCCTTGAACAGAACTTGCCATTCCTCTTCAAGGTAAGAAATAGGGATACTTTTCTTCCAGGTTATACTTCGGAATTATGTCTTGAGGTATGATCTAAAATCCAAATTTTTGGTCATTGTTGTTTCAAACCAACTTTGGCTTGTTCTGGGAAAGCCAGTTGCTGAAGCGATGGCAGCTTCATCAACTATCAGTTCCAGAGAACCCACTATAGCTTTCTTTCCATCGTATGACTTTGCAAAAGTCTCTGATATCGCCTGGTGATAGCCCTCCTGCAACTTTTCCACATATGTCATACAACCTATGTCTAAGAAACGCTTCTGCACCTCTGGATAAGACTGCAAAAAGGATAAATTGTCTAATTCTTTCCTCAGAAGTAGTCCTCCTTGCTTCCTTTCCATCTGCAACTTAATCACCAGTTAATTTGTACATGGTTGACACAGTAATATTCTTAATAAGAAAAAGGGTTGGCCCTGGTGAAAAAGACCCTGTGTTATCATTTGAAATATGAAACCCCATAATAGAATTTTTTAACACCATGAGTTTAAAATAAAGAATGATGATTTGATTTGATGTCATCAGATAGCTGGTACTTTATCCTCTGGTTGCAATGATGATTAAGAGTTTGTCACCTCCTCAAACCCTCCTCTGTTTGCCGCACAAAATACGTGAGCACAAACTATCATGATGTCATGCTAGAAAGTGATGAAAAGGTGTCACCACTCATTTGCTTCCATTAGCTCGCCATGATGATTGTATGACATGTGTCTGGCGTATCCTTTTTCAGTTTCTGGAATCGTTGGAGGAAAACCCATGTTAACACTTTCACCGGCTTGCTTGCTGCTAGGAGTACACTTTAGTCATTGAAACCTGAGGCTTTCACCAACTAACTTCAACTTCAAAACAGATGTTAGTTGTTGAAAATATTTTTCTTGATTTTTTGAAAAGACCTTTTGAGGATCGATTTATGTCTAGGATAACATCTTAAATCCTATGTTTTGACACTTCTAAATTCTAAAAATTTATATAGAACCCTAATTTATGACCATGCTATCACCTACAAAATGGAACAAATTGACTGATTCATTTTGAGAGATAATAGAAGTGCCCCTATACCCCGGGCCAACAATTGTAGCAACTTCAAACATGGAATGGTAGAAGGGGTTATTGGCAGTTTTAAAAGGTATATCGCTCCAAAGAAAACATTTGGCCACAATCTTGTTAGCCTGCTTCGTTTATTTTCTTTTAATCAATGATCGAATAGAAGGTTTCCCCCCAGGTGTTGACCTCATTACAAAGTAAGATGAGGTTGATGAGGGGGCTACAGAAGTTGAGGGGATTGCAAATGTTGAGAGACCTGTGACTGAGGAGTGAGATTGTCGTACTAGTCCCCCCTCAGAGGCACTTGTTCCAGTGTATCTATTTGTAATGGAATGTGAAAGTTGTTTTTTGTGAGCCTTGGTCACATCCCTCTTATTAGCCATATCAATGAGTGATTGGTTTTCAATATGCATAATTTCTGAGGTACTGTTTGGAAAAGGATCCACATCAAACCTAGGGATTTTGGCAAGGTGGTATTTTAAGCGGCTAATTCCTACAAAAATCCTTTTGCTGCGAAGATTGCATGTCAATAATTTTCTATTAGGAAGTTGCACTGGTTCACCATACACCCACATTGGATCCAATGCCTTCGACATTTTCTTTAGATGAAAATATTAAACCTATGGCACAAAAAAAACACACGATAATGCAAAGGTTAAATAATAAGAGATAGATGAATTAGAATGATTGAATCTTCCATTCAAAAACAACAAGAAGAGGCACATTGCAAGCCCTAGCCTAACTCTAAAAATTTTAAAAACAAATTTCAAATCTTCAAGTTCAAACTTCAAACAAATAAAAGAAAAACGTTTTTTATCATACCTGGAAATCTTGATCTCTTTGTTGGCACTAATGGAAGCAAGATCCTTGGCTTTCTCCTCCTTGAATAGATTCATAATGGCTTTCCTCACACCTCTCTAGCTCTCTCACACTTCACAAATGAAATAATGAGCAAAAGAAGGCACCCGCGGCCTCTAAAACCCCACTCACGCGCACTTTATCCACAAAAACCTCAGCAGGCCGAAATATTCTATCAACCCGCGACACATTGGGAAAATGTCGTGAGGTAATGAATGTGCCACGACACTTTTAAAGTTTCGGAAGTGTCGCGAAATTTTTGGGGGAAAGTTTCAACCAAGGGAAAATGTCGGTGACATATCTGACATATCTGATATAACAGCGATATATTCAACAGTGGTTCTTACCCCCAAAACCCTTGTTTTTTCTTGAAAAATACTTCAACATGGCTATGCACAAAAAACCGATTTTTCAAAAAACTAATTTCCAAATCTCAACAATAATGGAGTTATATCTTGGTTAGCTTCCCAGAAAATGCATGTTTTCTCTTTATTTTTGATTTGTTGAACCCACATAAAGCGCATAGAAAAACGTATACACATAAATGAAAATACTTTCCACTCTATTTATAATTTAGCGATATTACACGTGTGACAAAGAACATACGTAGACCAGAAAAACTAGCAAACTAGGAATAAAAATAGAAAAACTAAAATATTAACTCTGTAAAAATATTTTAAAAATAGTGTATTTCGAGTTTATACCTCTAGATCTAACAAAAATGGTCGTATCTAGGGAAAACATAAACGTTTTCAAGTGAAACATTTTTTTTTCCAAATGAAAGCAGTGCTCTAGACGCAATGGAATAGTTTGCTTATCCCAGAAGTGTGGCAACAAATGTTCAAGATCTCTATCAACAATTAGAGTGGGACTTCAAACGAGCTCTAATACCATGTTTGAAAAAACAAGGTATTCCCACATAAGATGGACACCTTCAGTAACCGCGCATACAACCAAATCAAATATCAAATATCAAGTATCATAACACCAATGTTTTTATGTGGTTAAATCCTTTGAAAAGGAAAACAGTCTACAACCCCAACCAACGTGGCCATGTGAGGCAATATATTAATGCAAAAGAAAAATATTTTACAAGAGAGATTCTCACAATCAATACTAAGCAAATGACCCTCCATTCTCTTTAAGATCAAGGAGAATATGAATTGTGGGATCAGTCTATGTCTAGAACATATCGTGATTGTCAGATTACATAACTACAAATGCATACTAAAGTAACACACTAAGAAACATACTTTTACCTAAAGACACATTAGAACAAGTTGATCTTAACAAACTCTTGAGTGTCTAAATATCCTAACAATTTTGTTTGTGTGTGTGATTGTGTGTGATGAGGATGGTCATGTGATTTTAAAGAACTACATATAAGATTGTGTAATTCATTGGAAGTACAATCCTTATGGCCAAACGACAAATTTCCATACCCCATTCGAACCCTTAGGTTTTACCTATTTTGCTACTCTCCTCAATTAGTAATAAATCTTCAATAAAATGGTGACCATACTAGGGAGAATGTTATATTTATATCAAAATCAGATGAATATTTATCATCCTAGAATGACATGTAGGAGTTATTAATCATGTATAGAGGAAGAATTATTTTCTAGTTATGAAGAAAACCTCTATTAGATGGGGAATTCAATCGACAATTCTATTAACCCTATAAGTCTATCCTCCCCATTAAGTCTAGTATGAAAACATGTAACTTCACCTTCTGTATAGTCCCCTGCCATTCCCCATGTGTTATGTCTTCCTTAGGTCCATATTATTGTTAAGCCCAAGGATCCTCCCCAAATACATATATGGATTGGATACATCATTTTGGGATTGCAATGAAATGTAACTCTACTCCCCAACATCCATCTCAAACTTCCTACTTCCATTGGGGATGGTTCAAAGGATATTGACCACATCTCCTAAAATGTTTTCGTATTTGTGATATGTACAATGTTACACATGTTAATTTCATTATTTGTGTGTTCTTGAATAACATGACAAGAGCCACTCTTAAATGTATTTATTCCTTTTCATACATTTACTATATGGGATGTGTTGGAAAATTATTTCTTGATAAACATTTCAAAACAATTAACGGTTTTCTGAAGAAATCTTTGTGGAAAACCGACCAAATACTTTCCCATGATCCATGGATGGTAAGTGGGGTAAAATGTATCCCCAAGGAGCATGACAGTCAAACATATGGCCTCCCCAACTTTGGGGGAGAGTATGCACATCTAGCATTAAGACCAATTGAGTTGACCCTTGGTGCTTCAAAACAATTAACTTGTATATGCTTATTTCCCAATAATCATATGGAAAATAATTAAATTGTAAAGGATTTCAATGTTAGATTACACATATAAGACCATGAAACAAGATTCCCTTGTTAGACAACATGGTCCCTAATTACCCTATAATGTTATATTTATTGTCTGTCAAACATGCTCCTTTAAGATACCAAGTCCTAACATTGTTTGGAACAACCTGAGGAAACCTTTAGAGGTGATTCCCACTATCACTAAAACATTCATCTATCTCACTTCATAGCTAGAGCTTTTCCATCTATCGGGAAATATCCCTAATTTATATCTCCCATGTCACTTAATCTAAAAAATAATATGATATATATCATAGAATAACAAGTAAACAAGTAAGAATATAACTTAAGAAGTAAGGATGTATCAACAAGGTCGATGCCTATCAATTGGGCTCACGAAGTCTTCTTTAGCATATAAAGGCTTGAAACTTATGATGCACAAATGTAATCGTGAACAAAATTTTCCATGAGTCCCATTAAATTAGGTATGAAAAATAGCATATTAAATGAGATATGAAAGAAACCATATATAATTGGATAGAGTTTTATACACAAACACGTGAGATCGGAAGAGCGTCGTGTAGGGAAAGAGTGTAGATCTCGG
>CBVK0100413400.1:0-19727 GCA_900067695.1 Picea abies
CTTGTAGAGAAAAATTCATCGTCATCATTGCAATCAAGGGTTTTTGAGTGTTCTTCACCTTCATTTGAAGTATCTTCACTTTCTTCCTTTTTGCCAACATCAACACATAATTATTTTCCTTCATTTTCAATATCTTCCTTTGTGCTATCATCACTTGATTATTTATCTTCACTTGAAATGTTTTCAAAATCACATTTAGAAATAATTCATTCAAGAGTTTTGATGATTCTTTGCCTTTGATGATCTTGATGGAGTGGTCTTCAATTTATTCTTCCTCTTCCTTGCTTTGATATGTCTCCTCTATCTTTAGCCATAGATCCTTGGTGGAAGTGCATTGTCCCATGCTCTCTTTGATAGGGCTTGAGAGTCCACTAAGAATGGTCTTGAGAGCCAATGCATCATTCTTCTTTCCTTTCCTTTGAGATGAAAACTTTGACTTGTTCTTTAACATAACATATCCACCGATGGTTGCCTTCCAAATAGCTGCTCCCATTGTCTTCAAATACATTCTCATCTATATTCTCCAAGTAGAATAGTTTTCCTCATCAAGGATTGGAACTTCATCATCCATTTGTGTGTCCATGGATCTCCTTCAAGCTTGTTAAGGCTTGTAGTGAAGGCCTGCTCTGATACCAATTGTTGGACACACCTACCACACTCAGAGGGGGGGTGAATGAGTGTGGGGATCTTTTTCCCAAAACTTCCCTCTTGCACAAAAACTCAAGAATTAGCATTCAACATTTATTCATTACCCATTTTTGTCATTTATAAGCAGTCATATATCAAAAATATATCATCAACAAGTCATCATCACAATGAACACAAACAACACAAGATGTATGTACAATTTTCTTTTTATTACAGATTACAATCCTTGGGGTTTATCAGCAACAACTGAATAGAGTACAACTCTACAAGAGCATTAGCTCTATATGCAAGACTCAACTTACATTCTCAACACCAACTGAGATGAGGCAACAATCCTCAATAGATATCAATCTGTCAACAGGTACACGACCTGTCAGTAGTGAAGCCCGCGTGTGCACATGCCCATATGAAAGTATAAATTAGAAGCTAGGATCTCTTGTAAAACGTACATTTGGTGAGAATCCTTTTTGTGGATCAATGGAGAGCTTCTTGTGAATATCTTTTGGAGTATTGATGGAGAGATTCTTGTGAGAGCATCTTATTTGTGTGGATCTCTTGAGCATGATTGAAGATCTATTCCGAGGAAGAGAGCGAGAGGAGGATCTCATGGACGCATCAAAGTTTCGGCAATGTCAGAGATTTTGATGGAAAAATTCTCGGATTCACAGAAAACCCTATTTTCTGATGCCCACGCGAGCTGTCTATGTATAGAGTGCATGTACACGTGGGCTGGCTGTGTATAGGGTGAGTGTACACGCGGGCTGACTGTGTACAGGGAGCGTGGAGTGGATAAAATCATGGAGATTTTTGTTTGAGCTGGTGTCAAGCTCTTGGATGATGAGGCAGGTTCCATATCTGCATTCTATGGCCTCAGATCTATCACTGAGACACTGGTATGGTTACATTATTGTACTATTGTTTGATGTGTTGTGAATGCTTAGGGCATTCTTGGTATGGATTCTATGATGTGGCTCAGTTTGGTTGATTTGGTTGATGGAGTGAGAAGCACTCTTGTGATTCAGTAGTGACATTATTGCTATGGTATACTAGTTATTTATACATGATTGAGACAACATTCATATTGATTTGTTGTGGAGCATGAGCAAGCTATTGGAGAGCTTGGATGTGTTGTGACTGGCTGTGGGTCAGTTTGGACAGTGGAAGACAGAAGAGAAAGTGATTGCAGGTTGTAGAGGATCTGAGCATGTGAAGAAAAACAAAACCCTAGTTTCTCAGAAGCATACACTTGTTGCATGATACACTGGCCACGTTCACATGCGAGTTGTAGTGAGCCAGGGCGTGTGCACACGCGGGCTGCACTACTGATAGGTCGCGTACCTGTTGACAGATTGATATCTTTTGAGGATTGTTGCCTCATCTCAGTTGGTGCTAAGAATGTAAGCTGAGTCTTGCATATAGAGTTAATGCTCTTGTAGAGTTGTACTCTATTCAAGTGTTGCCGATAAACCCCAAGGATTGTAGTCCGTAATAAAAATAAAATTGTACATACATCTTGTGTTCTTTATGTTCATTGTGATGATGACTTGTTGATGATATATTTCTGATATATGACTGGTTATAAATGACAACAACGGGTAATGAATAAATGTTGAATGCTAATTGTTGATTTTTTGTGCAAGAGGGAAGTTTTGGGAAAAAGATCCCCACACTCATTCACCCCCCCTCTAAGTGTGGTAGGTGTGTCCAACAGGTCGTTGGATCATTTTCTCCTTCACTTTTGCATTCACACCCTTCTATCCCTCACGCACTTTCATGCACGCACCTCCATGCACCCACTTACCCGTTCATTGATCCATCCATCATTCGCGTCTTGGATCGGGGAAAGGGAGCCGAACTGCTGAAGATTAGCCACATGATAGTTGGCTCTAGTGGTCACTGGTGTGATCCAGTCGTGACCTGAGGCCGCATGTCTAAGATGCATTGGCCTGCGTCCAACATTTCTCACATTTGCGAGTCCTGAGAGTTCCAACATTAATATTCTAGACCATTTGGGCTGGAGCCTATTAAGGAGAAGGATTGTCAGAGGGACTTTGTGGTAGAGAAGGGTGGAGGTCCGTTCTCTCAGGTGGTGAAAGTTGGGTAGAAGAGAGCTAGGTACTTGAATTGCTGTGAGGTCTGGGAAGTCTATGAGAGATTAGGTGTTTGGGAAGCCAAGTAACACTCTGGAACCATCATTGTGGATTCATAGCCCTGGCTCGGGGGTGAAGCTCCTGTTTAGATTTGGAACAATAATGTCTACGGTTGGGTGGAATGTCCTTGGTCTGCAACCATTTGGTGTCATATTTCATAAAGATAAGTTCTCTATGTTATGGTATCATTTGCATGTATATGAATGTATTTCCGCTGTGTATATTTAATTATCGTTTAATTGAATCTTTAGACTATGCATGCTTGCTGGATATTGCTGTGCATGTCGTTAAAGTCTTTTATTTTGTGCATCCTTAAATTTTAAAAGGTATCTGTAAGATAAAGAAGTCCAAGGACGGGCTTGAAGGTAACGTACCTTGGCCTGTGGGTGGTTGGGTATGTTACACTAGGTGTTAAGCCAAACATGTGCTTAATCACTTATCAAAATCAACAATCATGTTTTAATTGGACGTTGAGATGGACATATGTTATTTACTCCAAAATTTTGGAGATTCGAGACTCCGAGATATTCAAAATATGTGATAGTTCAATCTTTCCAGAGCAATTACCTACCAAATAAGTCATAAAGCGATGATGACTACTTGATGTTTGTTAACACCTCCGCTTATGCTATCCTTCCACTATGCTTGATCAACGGTTGAGAATGCTCCCGAAGTAGATCAATAATTAGCGTTACTTCAACATTTACGCTTACTCTATCCTTTCACTGTACTTGATCAATGGTCGAGAATTCTCCTGAATTAGATCAACGATTAACATTACTTCGTTATTCCAACCTTCGACGATTAGCTGATAACAAAGGCTTGGATATCCCCAAAGTTAGTAATCTCATAGTTAGATGGTTTGTGACCTTACTGTTGACATGACACTGACTGAGTGGATGCCATGTGTCACCTAGATTCATGACTTTCATATACCTAAAGTGCCAACTGGACCATGAAACTTGTCACCATCTGATTGCACCACGTGTCCTATTGGTGTGGTTATACTGTCATGGATGATCCAATGACCCTCAATGCTTAGGCTATCCTTCCACTTGAATAGTCCAGATTCATTTCGACCTTCAGGACTTCGGCTTATTTTCTTTTTCCCACTTCCCAATTCTCCCGGAGTGAGATTCCACGAAGAATAAACCTCGAGTAACTTGACTTCATCTAACGATCCTTATTTAACCTAAGAATCTTAACACGATCCAATGGTTGTTGGGAATTTGACTATTCGGGATCTCGGGCCTTTGACCTTTCTTTTCCTATACTTCTTCTTAATCAATCCAACGATCATGATATTTCTTGAAGTGTTCCTTAGATCATATTACTGGAATTTATTTGTGAATTCGAGATTCGAGAATTCAGGTTCAATTCAAAGTCCTTTTCATCGAAGTGGTCAGTGGCGAGGTTGACTAGTTCTACTCAACTTTAATCAAACAGATGAGATATTTCCTAATGCTATATGACAATTTTAATAAGGGAATTCATGCCTTGGCCTTTCTTATCCTATCCTTCCACTTTATTTTGATTGGACAGTCAATATTACTCCTGAATTTTTTTTGAGATCGGGCGACTCATGTCCACTTCAGGACTTCGTCTTCGGCTAAAATATTTTTCCTTCGGGTAATTTTATCCGAAGTAGTCAGCACCGAATTTTACAATTGTTCCTCCTACATGATATGACAGTTTAAGTTACTCCCGAATATTCAATCATACAACCATGATTCTCTTCTTCTTTATGCAGGTTTCCTCTATGATGCAAAGGTCATATTTAAATTTGAATTCTGGATGAATGACTCTAGTTGCTTGATTTTTATAAAGGTTTCCACCTGTAAAAATTCTATTTCTGAAACTTGATCTCCTGCGCGAATTTAAAATCATTATCTCTTCCGAGATTTGGAAAAAGTACATGTAACAAAGATCATCAATCCTTGACAGTGATCGAAAATTACATCAATGACATTTACCATACTCCTTTTTCTCCTGAACTTTATCCTTGCTGCTATGTTGCATTCTCTTTCCATAAATGACCCTTCATTAGACATGGACATACCTTATTGGCCATCCCGACACTAATGCCAATTGTATAACTTTGTTCATGACTGATTCATGTTGTATAACTTTGTTCATGACTGATTCATGTTTCCATCAATGACAACACATAACCAACAATGCCAACAATCTCCCCCTTTGTCATTGAGGGAAACATATCTGTAAAACAAATTGAATTTGTATCTTTGGTCCCCCTATCACTGATCTCCTTTTCTATCTAATGCCAATCTTTTTTTTCTGCTGAAATTTGTTTTACTGCTTCACTCCCCCTTTGACATCAACGACAAAGAGCGAGGCTCTGACTATTTTTCTCCCCCTATGAATTTATTGATTGTTTATCTCATTTCATTGGGATATTTGTGTTCAAATAAGTAGTCTTCTTGATACCAACTTGTAGTGATACCAATTTGTAGTGATCAAGTATTTTAAACCTAATCTAATTACTTTATTATTTGATAACCAAAATACTCCCCCTAAGTTTTTACTGCCTTTCCTTTTTCAAATAGAACAAGAGTATGAATCTTATTGATCTTTTTGATCTGCTTCTTATTCTTCTTTGATATTTCACGGGAATATCAATTGAGGATTGATACCAATTGATATAATACCAATTTTGTTATCAATTGATCTTTGCTAATATCAATTGATCTTTGCTGATTGATACCCCTTGAACCTCTCTACTACTTTTTCTCTTCTCCCCTTTTTACAAAATGACAAAAATGATCTTTTCTTTTTCCCTCTGAGGTTATACTCCCCCTAAGGTGATTCTCTCCTTTGACAATTTTCTCCTTCTTGTTTTCTACAACTCCCCTTATCGATGCTTTTTCTTTCTTGGGCTAAAGGATTATGACATCATCAGGATTGTGTCATATTCTTCTATAGGGACTTCCCTTTCTTGAGCTTGATCTATTTCATATTAAATTTCACATTCCTTATTAGGACCTTCACCCATCATTTTCTTGTTATTAATTTCTTCATTTTCAGGTGCAATGTCATCTTTCTTGCTTTGTCCTTCAGATTTTATTCTCCATATCTTTCTATGAGAAATTCTACTTTTTGGACCTTTTCTTTCTAATTGTGTTTTTGGAGATTTCTCATCTCCTTTCTTCTTCCAAAATTTATTAGGTTTTCTCCCTGACTTGAATGAATTATTTAAGGATTGACTTTTTGAACTCTTGTAGCTTTGGGATTTGTGCCCAAACCTATCGCAGTTGTAACATTGTATTGTATGAAAAAAATTTGTTGTGTTCCCAACAAAATTGCATCTCCAACATCTAATTGAGTTTTTGGATTTTCTTGTATATCCTTTCTCTAGTTTCTTACAGTCCATTGCTTTATGGCCAAAGTTATGACAAGAAAAGCAATAGACATTGAAGGTGTTTCCATTCTTGAATTTATTTTGGCTTGAGATATCTGTCTTTTGATTTTCTTCTTCCTTTTTAATTCTATATCTTCCTTCTTTAACAAAGTTCATGACTTGTAATTTCTTTGTAATTGCACCTTTTCCTTTTGAGAAGGATGATCCTTTCTCATGTTTGTAAATGGTGCTCCACTTGTCATTGTCTTATTTTGTATTATATCCAATACCAGTTTTGTCATCAAATGATCTTTGATTGTTCCAAATCTTATCTAGGATAGCTAAGCTGTTCTGGAAATTGACAGTTTTGTATGTCTTTTCAATCATCTTTTTGAGATTGGCTATTTCCAATTTTAACATGTGACATTTCTCTTCCTCTTTAGTTAACTAAATTTTCAGGGATTCTTCCACTTTCTTAGCATGTTCAAGTTGATTCTTTAGATTGATGACTATTTCTTCTTTCTCATCCAAGACTTCTTTGCATTTAATAGTTTTTTCATATGTCTTCAACTCTTCTAAATCTTTTGTTAGATAAAAAATTTGAGTTTTCAATCTTTTGATTTCTTCTTTGTTTTCTAGCTGAATCCTTTTGAGGTTGGTGGCCTCCAATTCCAACATGTGGGATGAATTTTCTTTCCTATTTAGCTAGATCTTTAGGTCTTCTTCACTTTCTTCAGTTTTATCAAGTTGAGTCTTTAGACTGTTAACTAATTCTTCTGTTTCTTTTAATACTTCTTTGCTTTTGTTATCATGTTTTTTCAATTCTTCTATTTCCTTTATTAGATTATCAACTTCAATATTCAATCTTCTGATCTCTTTTTCTTTGTCTTCTAGCTAAACTCTCTGTTCAAACTCTTCATGGCTATATTGATCTAACTGTTGAAGTAGGAACATATCTTTCTATTTAAGTTTCTCCAACTCTTCTAGAGTTCACATAGTTGTGTACTCAATATTGTCAAGAGTCTCCACATGAGCTTTAATATGTATACCATTTCCTGGTTCCATACGAGTCTCTTCTATTGGAACTGTAACATAAGTCTTAAGATTATGAAATTTTTCTTTAGTGATTACTGAGTTATGCCTCAATTCCTTGATGAGGTTGTCTTCTTCATTGCTGACTGAGGTTTTCATCAAATCCTGCATTTCATTCTGATTAGAAATCTCTTTCTCCGTATTATGTTCTTTAGTCTGATTGGAATTCTCATTTTCTTTATCTTGTTCTTTATCTTGGTAAGAATTCTCTTCTTTTGGGTTTTTTTATTTATTCTAAAAAGAATCCTCTTTATCTGAGTCTTGTTCCTTACTTTGATATGATTTCTCTTCTTCTTGTGCTTCATTCTGATAGCAATTTTCTAGCTAGAGCCATAATTCTTTAGCAGATTTGTAGTGCCTCATATTTTCTTTCACTTTGTGTGAAAATCAATCCTAGATTTATTTTAAGGCTAATGAATTGTTTCTCCTTGCTTCCTTTGTAGTTTTGGTTTTTATTTTTGAAGTAGTTAAGTGCCAGGGCTTACTTACTACCAAATCCAAAACTCCAGATCCTCTTGACTTCAGATATCTTTTCATATTTTCCCTCCATGAAGAATAATTTGTTCCATCAAATAAGGGAGCTTCATTTGTGGAGAGAGCCATTTGTACACCCATTTCTTCAGAATCTACCTTCCAGTGTTTAAACTATGCTGAAGGCACATGCTCTGATACCAATTGTTGAAATATACACTTGACACTGATAAGGGGGGTGAATCAGTGTGTGGAACTTTTGGCTACTTTTCACACTTTCATAGATTAAATAAATTAATTGAATAAGATATGCAGTTCAATTAATTATTCATAAACATCTAAAATACAAACTGTATGAAGTAGATATAATATCTTTATTTTATTTATTTAACTTGTATAAATACATATAAAATCAATCCTTTAATATCTTTGATTTTAACTGAAAATGAGAGATCCAACTCTCTGATACAAGACCCATCTTGTAGTTCTCAGATCCAAGTGAGAAATGAGGAATCCAACCCTCATAACAAGTCCCATCTTGTTGATCTCAGATCCAACTGAGATGTGAGGAATCAAACCCTCATAACAAGACTCGACTTGTAAACATGCACCGACATGATAGAATGAACTTCCATTCAATCCATTATATATAAATATATTTAATCCATGAAGAAACTCTCTTCTCACCATTCTTTCTTGTTTATATAGTCTTCCAACTGGTGTGAATTTGAGACATTGCGTCTTTTGATATTGAACCATTGTACCTTTTCATTTAAATGATAATATTAAACTTTGAATAATATAATTTTTCCTTTTTATTCTTTATTCATAATGCTCATGATTTAACTTCCTTTTAATAATGATTGTCTATCGGTTCATTTTGTCCTCATGAGTTGATCAGAGATATGGATTGACTAATTATATTGTTCTCATGCTTCTGTTGCATCCTCAGTTCGCCAACAAATCATATTCGATATTTTACCAATTCTCCGTATTGTTATGGTGTAAATTCTATGTCGAATTACTCTACCAACCTTGAGATATTTACAAAAATGAAATCTGTATGAGGCGCTTCCTTCAACCCAATGTTCAAATGACCATGAGCCCAAAACCATGGGCTTATCCATTTAAGCGTTTGTTCCTAGCGCTTTATTATTATTCCCCTATTATTCTATGTAGGACCGTATTCAAGCATCAAAGGGATTATTATTTCTATCACCTTTAGCTTCTTTACCTTATCACGTGACCGATCCTGAAACCAGGTTCTTCGATAGTTCGTCCTTCACGAATTCGGTCTTTTGCAATCATTCAATCCTACTGGAGTATATTTCTCCAAAGTGCGTATACTATATTCACTAGTAGATCACACAGTCAATATTAATATTTCCTTGGATAAACGATCCTGGCTTATCCAGAGGCTTAAAACAAATCGATGACCATGATTTAATATGCAGTTGATTGAACGATTCTCATTCACTTTGGGACTTCTATATGACCACAGACGGTGACTATGTGTTAATCCAAACATGTGATTAATCACTTATCAAAATCGTCGATCACGTTTTAATTGGACGTTGAGATGGACATCTGTTATTTACTCCAAAACTTCAGAGATTCGGGACTCCGGGATATTCAAACTCTGAGATAGTTCAATCACTCTAGAGTGATTACCTACCGATTAAGTCATAAGGCGGTGATGACCACTCGATGTCTGTTAACACCTCCGCTTACACTATCCTTCCACTATGCTTGATCAACGGTTGAAAACACTCCCTAAGTAGATCAACGGTTAATGTTACTTTGAGATTTATGCTTACTCTATCCATCCACTGTACTTTATCAACGATCGATAATGCTCGTGAATTAGATCAATGATTAATCGTGATTCCGACCTTCTACAATTAGTTGATAACATGGGCTTGGATATCCTCGAAGTTAGTAATCCTAGAGTGACATGATTTGTGACATCACTATTGATGTGGCACTGAATGAGTGGCTTCTACGTGTCACCTAGATTCATGAATTTCATATACCTAAAGTGCCAACTAGACCTTGACACTTGTCACCATCTTATTGTGCCATGTGTCCCGCTGGCGTGGTCCTGTTGTCGTGGATGATCCAACGACCCTCAGTGCTTAGGCTATCCTTCCACTTGGATGGTCCATATTCATTTTTTCCTTCAAGACTTTGGGTTATTTGCTTTTTCCCAATTCCCAATTCTCCCAGAGTGACATTCCCTGAAGAATAAATCTCGAGTAACTTGACTTCATATAACGATCCTTCTTTAAATCGAGAATCTGAACATGATCCAATGGTTGTTGGGAATTCATCTATTCAAGATATTAGGCCTTTGGCCTTGCTTATCCTATACTTCCTCTTTACTCAATCGAGTGGTCACAATATTTCCCGAGGTGTTCCTTAGATCAAACAATTGACGTTTCTTTGTGAATTAGGGCTTCGGGAATTCTGGCTCAATTCAAACTCCTTTTCACCGAAGTGGTTAGCGTCAAGGTTGACGAGTTCTACTCAGCGTTAATCCAACAATTGAGATCTTTCTTGATGCTATGTGATGATTTTAATTAGGGACTTCGTGCCTTGGCCTTGCTTATCCTATCCTTCCACTTTATTTTGATTGGATAGTCAATATTACTCCCAAAATTTTTCTGAGATCAGATGACTCGTGTCCACTTCAGGACTTTGTCTTCGGCTAAAATATTTTTCCTTCGGGTAATTTTATCCGAAGTAGTCAGCGCCGAATTTGAACATTGTTCCTCCTACACGATTTGATAGTTTAAGTCACTCTCGAATATTCAATCATACGACCACAATTCTCTCCTTCTTTACATAGGTTTCCTATGTGATCCAACGGTCAGATTTACCTCTGAATTATGGATGAACGACTCTAGTTGCTTGATTTTTAGAAAGGTTTCCACCTGTAAAAATTTTCTTTCTGAAACCTGATCTCCTGCGCGAATTCAAAAGAACTATCTCTTCTGAGCTTTGGCAAATGTATCTGTAAAAAATATAATCAATCCTTGACAGTGATCGAATATTACAATTTTAAAGACATTTTAAGTATTTATTTAATAAAAAGATGGAAATAACAATTTGAAGGTAGTCCTTAAAGAGTGATTGCTGACCCACAAGGAGGAATGACAAGTGACATTTTATGAAATACCAAGTGACAAAGAACTTGGGTTGAACTCAAGTGATGCAAGGAGCATCTTCCCAGGAAATATGGTCAAACTCAAGTGAGAGTTAGAGTTGAGCAGGTGACTGATTAATGATCAAACAATCCTATGCAAGTGAATAAACATTTCACATCATTAGAGAAGGAGGATCACATGAATGGGAAAGATACTAGAGAATGAAATGGTGAATTTCTGAGTTAAACTTGCAGAATAAAGCTACAATCTTCATCCTTGTGGTTATACAATCAGGCTCAGGGGGCATTTATAACAAGAGATTTTGGCTATTTTGGATAGTGGTTGGGTGGAACGACGACATTCACATCATTTAACCAATTTTTTTTTATTGTGGGAATTGTACATGTTCTAGTCTCCTTATTTTATTTATTTATATGCCGAGAAAGAGAAATTATAATTACGATTCATGTTCCTTTAAAAATTCTCATGTTAAGTTATTTTTTCCTTTCTGATCCAGGATATCATGAAAATATTATACATTACGAGATGCTTATTTTTACACATAATACTATGCGTTTAAAATAATTACATAATTCCTAAAAATATTTTAGGGGAATTAACGAGTGAATGTACAATTAGCATAAATACATCGATTTCGATATTATATAAGTTTTATGGTAATTATATTAGTTAAATCGAAACGATACAATCGATGTGAATAGTCAATATCAACCATTAAAATGAATGAGAGAATCCATAATGAACTAGTTGGCAATAAACAATCGATTCTCATAATTATATAATAAGATACGTACTCAGTAATTATCAAAACAAATTTCCCTTCTATATAATGACAAGCAGATTATAGTAAAATCGAAGGAAATAAACTATGTTTGAAGGGGAGAATAAACCTAAATGGCTATTTGCACAACCAAAACCAAGGAATACATTATATTTCCTATTATAACAGAAATCGTTACTGTATATCAATGTAATTATTGTCTGTGCAAAAGGCCGAATTAGATAGATGAGACGACTATGTATTTACATATAAACCAGAGAAATAAATATGTATATGAAAATTATACATTAACAAATTAATCGTTCACAACACTGTCTAGTTATTAAAGAGTCCCTTGACTCTATTACAAAAAGGGATTTCTAAAAATATTCGTGATACGAATCCGAATTCATCCCAGGTTGAAATCCAACCCCCTTTTTATACAAAGACTTCGAAATTCATGTAAGGCATACAATGATTGAAACCAACTATAAACCCCTTGTTAAAAATGCATTAGATAATAGCATATGCATACTTGGATGCGAGGAAACCGGATCATGATACCGAGAAAGAGTAAGGTATTATTTTAGTCCACAGTACATGTCAAGGAAAACAATAACGTTAGTCTTTAATGCTAATTGGTAGTAAAAATATTTACAAATAACGTAGCACGAAGAGCTTCAGAAACTGACAAGGGAGTATCTATTTTCCCCTGAATGCCTTTAAGGACAAGTCCAAAAAACAAAATCGATTGTTAGGGACCTAACCCCTCACGTAGATAGAATAATATATTTCCATGTAATAAATGTCAATATTAATAAGTCCTAGCAATAAGGAAGAATAAGTCAAATGTAAGAAGACCTAATAGAAGCTTTCGCTTCTAGACATATCTTCCTCTAGATGGTTCTTTTGATAGACATATTTAGTATAAATAGGAGTTGAGGGTATGAGAAATTTTGTCTTGGATATTATTGTAATAGAGCTCTGCTCTGCTAGAGGTTTCCCCCTCGAAGAGGCAAGTGTACATTACTCTCAGTAATCAAAGTGCTCTTTCTGGTGTTATTCTAGTATCATTTTGGTATTATTGTGGTGTTGTTCTGGTTATATTGTTGTTCATCTACCATTTCTAGCTATTTAATTTTGTTCTGCATACTTTTTTATATCTGGAATATTAAAAGTGGTATCAGAGCACCTTCCTCGGCAAAATATTATGGGTTAATTTTTTTTCCAGGGTAGAGATGTATTCCGACGACTTTAATCTACAAAGATCTGTCATTACGTGCATAAAACCCCAGTTGAGGATTCATACATGCAGGAAATACAAGTGGTAATTAAGTGTACATCTATTGGCCACCCTTTTAACCCCTATTGGTACCCCTTCAAGTGGTAGTGCATTAGACAACACCTGTATACAGATGAACCTAGATCTTTTGAAGTCATCCATAGATAAACCGATTGGCCGCCTGACTTCTATAGTGCCACCGAGAACAACACTATGTATGATACTCTCTAGTACCTGGGTAGTAGGGTAGTACGACTAAGGGTACAATCTAGCATCCTTAGTTGGTTCCCTAAGATATTGGGCCGAGTACTACTGTTGGACCCTGCACGTATATCAGAGAGCTATAACACTTGAAAAACCCTTGTCTATAGAACCCTTGAATGCATAACCTTTGTGACTGAAACAAAAATAGAAAAGGAAAGATCTATTGCTGCACAACTGTGTCTCCTGCATTTGAGTTGCGAAATTACTACACATTTATTCTTGTTAAGCATTTGGGAATTTCATCACTGTAGTATTATTCAGATTAGAGTATAACCCCACAAGAGTAAAAAAAAAAAAATTCTGGATCCTGTTGGCACCATTATTTGAGATCTATTCCGTTGGATTCTCTCTTCGCCCTTATCACAATCATACCTATCATTTTTGTTGAAGGAAAATCTCCCTGCGGACAGGTAGATCTCCTCAAAGAGATAGATTCTTAACTCTAAGATAGAAAGTGCTTATCATGGTCACTGACTTCCTTTTAGATCTAGGTGGACTAGTGTGTGAGAAAGAAGGAGAAAAGAAGTACCTTTTACTGGTGTTTGTCCCTATACGCTCCGAGTTGAGCTCCTATCTTTCGCTCCTCAATAATCTTTGTGGACAAATAAAGTACAACCACTTCCTACTCTATCAAGATTAGTCCGAAATAGGTCTATCTACTAAAGAGACAAATTCATGTGAGATTGAACACGAATTAGAAATAAACAGGCCAAGCAAATTATATTAATGAGGACAAACCATTGCTTACAACCATAGATGGATTGCAACAGTTCCATCAAGTCCTCCTTGTCTAACCCTTGCTGAAAAGATCCACGATCTGGATGAAAACAACTTCACTGATTACTCCCTATGAGATCATAGGTCTCTTGCTTCCAAAATATCTCTGTTCCAGCACCAACTATAAGATCATAAGTTTGGTGTGATTCTCCTTTTCCAGTCCTCCTTTCACCATGAGAAAGCTTGCTTATATAGCCTTGGAGAAGCTTTAACCACTTGAGATATCCTTGGGGAAGTTGAGGATTTTCCTCCTTCAGTTAGGGATCTGCCCTAAGATCATGGCTTGATTAGGGATTTGAATCCAACTGCCTTCCAAGAATGAAAGGATCCTTCCCCCATTCATCTCAAAAACATAATTACTATCTAAAATAGGTAGCGCTCCCTCAAAATGGCCATCAGAGCGCTATAGCGCTCCCCAGTGGGCTTAAGGGGGGTGCCAACACTCCTAAAGACACCAGTGCTCCCCCATAAGGTCCAAAGAAGCTTTATAACGCTCCCAGATAGTCTAAGGGGGAGCACCAGCACTCCCAGAAGAGGTATAGGGGAGCGCTCTCTTCCAAAACTTAGTTTTTTGAGTGTTTTCAGATGGCAAAAGGTTCATGAGACTAGTTAACCTTTCCTCCTCTTCCAAATCAAGTGTTTGAGGTGTTTCAAATGTCCTTCTCATGTCATTATAGGCACGACATAGGCATCATGGCAGTATACTTTCTTTGACACTTGTGACACTTGTGAGCAAAATGCGACACTTGTGACCTTTGTAATGACGACACTTGCGACACTATCAAAGTGAGCAATTTTGATGTGTAACAGATTGCCCCCCAAAGTATGAAGTTAGAAGATAGGAACTGATAATTGAAATGCTTTGTACACTTTCAAGCAAGGGTATAGACGTAGAGAACCTGACAAAAACTGCACACAAACATCCAACAAATATTTTGACATGTTTCAAAACCCAAGGCAGGCATACCTATGCTTGGGTGATAAATAATTGCAAGATATGGCCACCATAAAATACACTGCGGATCCATAATTGTATTGATAAAAAGGTATAGCCACTGAAAATACACTGCAGATCTATACTCTTATGACATGAACTGATCGTAGCGACGAAGAATACATAGTGGATCTACGAGATGACAAGACATAGCCATGACCAATACAAAGTGGATATATGTAACAATATATGTGTCATTGTTCAAGAGAAACCCCATCGCAACCTGGGCAAAGTACATATCAAAGTGATCACTCAACCCAAGGTCTTCTTACCGATCCCAATGTAGTATGAATCTAACCATGTGAATAGATGTCCTGATGTCGAACATGGCAGAAACCACTTGATTACCGGTCAATGATGTAAACCGTTAACAAGCGCGAGGGAGATCACCATTAATGTCAATGATTCCCAAGGTACCCTAGTACATTCCAACGAATGCGAATGGATGAGCTGGAGTCAAACATCTGTGGAATCATCCGATTAGAGGTCAATGATGTAAACCCACTGTCGAACGTGAGGAGGCCTGCCATTGAGGCATGCAGGTCCCAAAGTACTAACTGGTTTCTAAGTCTAGTTCCTGGATAATGTGTTGAAGTCGACAGGAATAGGCTCATCGAAGGAGGGCCTTGATGTATCCCCCATCAATGACATGAAATGGACATAGAGATGTAATTGGTAGATCAAATGAACATGGAATGACACAGGTATTGAGACAAGATATTTGTGATGGCTGACTCTCGAGGTGGATAACACTGAGGCACAACAACAGGAACATGACATGGACCAAAACTTGATGATGCAGTGGATGCTGTGACTTACGTTAGGTGACCCAGAGAGAAACTCAAAGGATTGGCTCAGTGCAGAGGTTCAACGGATTAAGATGTGTGCAAAGACAAAGTGTCGTGTTCAAGGGAGACTCTAAGAGTTACTTGGTAATGTGATAAAAAAGAAACTGCTTGGCTTTCTTCTTTCAATTTTTCCCCCATCCAGATAGACGAGTACCTCTTTTTAATTTAACGAGCTCGAGGAGGATAACACATGCTCGATAAAACTCACCTTCGGTAAGTTCCTCTTCCTCTATTTAACGAACTGGAAGAAGTAAGGGTTCAATCCCATATGGGCTTGTTGATGTTTGTTTTAGCGAGTCCAAAGACAGAAAACTCGAAGGTTTTTCATGATTATAGAGTCTGGAAAAACACTTAAAAGAGAACTCTCTCAATTCCTTTTTCGTAAAGTAGTATGACGAGACCGAAAAAGAGATAAACTATCACTTAACAGACGTTTTCTTCAAATACTTTAACGAGTGTGAAGAGAACAATATTGCTCGGTAATGTTTTCATGTTTAGAGAGTCTGAAAAGAACTTAAAGATGACTCCAATGTTGTCCTTTTTTGTAATGTTAGTCTCGCGAGGCCAAAAAAGAGATAAATTATCACTTGAAAGACACCCTTTCAAACCGTTTAACGAGTGGGAAAGAAAGCAAGATCACTCAACAATCTTTTCATGTTTAGAGAGTCTGAAAAGAGCTTAAAGGAGACTCCAGGGGGTTCCTTTTTCGTGTATCCATACAGGTCTGAAAAAGAGATAAAAGTCTACCCAGATGCATTCTCATGTATTTACAAGCACGAGAAAGAACAAAGACTAAGCTCGGTATGCCCCCAGCTTGAAAGCTAGCGACTTAACTCTAGAAAGATCATCAAAGGCTGGAGACATGCCCTCCAAGCTTCGATTCATTCACCGGCTCTGAGGTCGTCACCAATTTCTCTAGTAGATGAGAAAAAGGAGAAGGGTGGATGAAAAGAAGGTTCAAGAGAGGTGTCTGTTTCATTTTTTAACGAGCTTGACACAGGAAAAGAACTATGCTTAGGACCTCTGTTTCATTTTTTAACAAGCTTTCCACAGAGAAGAGAAACTATGATCGTGGCCTCTGTTTCATTTTTTAACGATCTTTCCACAGAGAAGAGAAACTATGCTCATGGTTTCTTCCTGATCATGGCTTCCGAGAGGATAACACTCTGGAAGGATACCACATCAAGGGACAAAACTCGGTCATGGCTTCCAAGAGATATTCACCGGATGGAAGACAATCACTCTGGAAGGAACACATGTTGAGGGTCGTGACAGGGGTAAGGAGATCAGGCTCCAATAGCCCTACCGAAGAGATTATCATGTCAACTACCGGATCCAAATCATCGGAAGTTGAGGTCATGGGAGACAACGCCACATAATTGACATGCTGCTGGGGTGATACTGTCTGCATATAAGAACCACTTAGGGAGGTAACCCAGTAGGGGCCGATGAATGAAAGTTGATCAATAGTCACAATTCTTCCATCATGAGGGAAAGATATCACACGGAAAAGGGTGGATACAAGAGCTTTCATAGCATAGACATAATCCCGCCCAAGGAGCAAAGCGAATTCCAAGGGGTCTCAGACTACCATGACATAAATAAAGATAGTTTTCCCTCCCAAAGTTACAGGAAGCTGAGGAAGGATCCCTAAAGGTTGACTAGTTGTTCTGTTAAAAGATAACAAATTCTGTGTAATCGGTGCAAGTTGCGGACAACCCAAAGCGTACCAAGCAACAGAAGACAAAATACTAATGGATGCACCTTCATCTATCAGTGTTTCAGGAACATCCTGACCATGAAACTATACTGTAATCTGGAAAGGAATGTGGGAGGGAAGACGAGGTCTAGTTAGCACACCCCAATCAAAAAGGATGGCCTCATTACTTGGAGGGGGTTTCACAGGAGAAGGAGGAATGCTCCCCGGTACGGTAGAGTCTGTATTAACGAGAAAAACATGGGCAATATCGGGTTTACTCTCTATAAGGAGAGTAGGATCGACTGATGATTGGATTGGATCAACCAATGGTGGACTTGGATAGACCACTTTAGCACTCTTCAGAAGAAGAGTGGGACTGAACGAGGAAGGGACTGGATTAGTCACTTTGAAATTCCTCAATGGAGCAATGGGATCGATCAATGGCGAAACTGGATCGACCACTTTGGCACTCATCAAAGGAGGAGTGGGATCGACAGGTGGCAGAACCGAATCGACCACTTGAGTGTCATTCTCCAAGGGAAGAATGGGGTCGACAGGTGGAAACACATCGAACTCTTTGGTGTCACTCTCTAATGGGAGAGTGGGATCGACCGAGGATGAAAATAGATCGACCACTTTGGTGTCACTCTTTTGATGAAGAGCGGGGCTGATCGCTGACGGAACTGGATCAACTACTTGGGTTCGTGGTTCAATCGAGGAGGAAACTAGATTCACCACGTGATCAACCGAACTGACCGGGGATGGAACCGGATTGACCAGTCCATCAACCAATGATGGGTCAGAGGAAAGATTACGAAAACCTTTTGGAAGTTGAAGTTTTTCCAAAAGAGAAGAAGCCTTGTCCATGCGAGGACAAAGGTGAGAGTAATGATTACCTTTACATAACATACAAGGGAACTTGACATTTTTCTTCTTCTTACCAACTTGAACATCACTAGTTGACGGGGTATCATCGACACGAGTGACAGAGTCCGATGACGTGGAGGACCACATTTCTAAGACCTGGGTAAGACCGGGGCAATCCCTCAGAAAGTGGTCACCCTTACAAAGGTTGCAAGGGAATTTGGGTTTTGGATTCTTCATTTTAATCTTGCTGACCTCATCAACACTCCTAGTACTATTAACAGTAACTGGTTTCTTAGAGCCAACATCTGATGTTGTTGGGGCCTTTGTCCTTTTCGGGTTCTTCTTCTTCTTCTCTTTCCATTTCTTCTTCTTCTGATCAACCTGGCTACTTGCTTTAGAGATTTCACTAGGTGAAGAAGGAGGAATGGAAGGAGACTTGATGGACGAAGAAGGAGAAAAGTCAACATGAGGTTGATGTGTGGGTGGTGTATTGACATCCAAAGTATTAGGTGCAGCTGAAACATTGGGGGGATTCGATATCACCGGAGTGGGGAACAACCAAACTGGTAATCCGATAGTGAGTCCTGGAAGACTCAGTGTGGCAACATATGGAGGACCAAAGTTTCCAAACGAAGGAAAGGTATAAGGTTACCCAGGAGAAGGGGTTACTCCATTGGTACTCCTAGGATTCGATGCCATTAACACTGAATCGACCTAAGGTCCACTAAGTAAAACAAACAACACACGCTATGAATCTGAGAAGCAATCAATCAAACAAAACCTTCCCACGATGAAACCACTAGTTGGTGATGAAATCCAACGTCGCGAGATCAAAATAGGAAGGGGTGGGGATAGAGTGGGTGGATCAGTTACATTGGTGACCTGCTTAACGGACATACACCTTGGCGCAAGCTTCCATGCAATAATTGTGGATTTACCCTCCAAGGAGCCCGAGTGAGTTTGGCCAACGTCTGTTCCAGGTATAGTGAGGCTTCCCTTCACCATCACCTTGTGTAAGACCCTAAATATTATGGCCACTAAGGTTACCAATTTGCAGTCATCCCCTGGGCAGGTACAGTTGATAGTCCAGTCGGAACGTATGGGCAGGATAACAAGTCTAAAATCAACTTGAAAGGATCCCACACATAATCGTGGGTATACCTTCCAGTGACCCCCAATATATGATCCGACCACTACAAACAGTTGAACCACGAAGGGATAATCTCCGTAACTCAACCGAATGCGACCTCGTGCGTAACCCTTGTGTGGGAGGGGGATCCCAGCAAGCCAATGAAACAATTGGATTTGACTCTCCCTACCACAAGATACTAATTTTGTTTGATAGCTTTGGAA
>CBVK0100413401.1:0-19726 GCA_900067695.1 Picea abies
CTCTTCCGATCTCACTTATAGCAATGTGTCAAAGTCGATAAGAGAAGACCCACTAGCAAGAATTCAATGGGGACCTTCTATACTAGCATGAGTGAGATACAAAGATACTCGTGAAACTAAGAAATATTTGATTGACATGGGAAGGCCAACTTGGAAATGTGATGTTTCTGTAGACTAGCCGACATAGTTTGACTTCCCTAGAACCAAGACACGACACAAAATGTGACTTAGGAAACATGGATTATAAACTGGGATACGTATACGACATATGAGGTGTCAATAGATGCTCCATATGAAGTTTATAAGAGTAACCAACCATGGGAGATTCAACTCAATAATGAGGACGGGTCTCCAAAAGCCATACTAAACCCATACTGATGAGATAAGGATTTGTGAGCTTGTGAAATTTTGTTGAATGGTGACATAAGTAGATGCCATATAAAGAACGTGACTCATTTCCCATCCTTTTTTTTTTTTTTGTCTTTTTCATATTATAAAGCCTGAAAAATAATAAAATAATGCTATAGTACAATGCAGGAAATGAGCATTTCTAGAGAGAAAACTAGTTCCAAGCACAAGGAACATACCAATGCTCAATGCAAGGAAACACATGCATATTATGGATTCTCAAGGGAATTTTCCTCTAGGGATAAGGTGTCAAGTCGCAAAAGAAACAAATTTCAAGGCTGGTGACTATTTGAGAATGCATACAATTGGCTTATACACCAACAAGTTGAATCCATCATTAGGAACAAAAAGCACGAGACGTGAATATGTTATGCAAATACAAATTAACACAAAATCTTGGAAGCTCTGGGGGTAATTTGTCTAAAATATATTTGAGAAGAAGTAATGAGGCTTTATCGCAAAATCATTGCAGCAATAAATAGAGCTTCTGAGCCTACAAAACAATTGTAGCATGAGTGTCAAAATGATGAGTAAGGTACTAACTAGGACACCCATAAAAAGGTAAGCTCTACTATTTGTAAACAACACCTTTAAAGTGGATTTGAGGGGGTGATCTTGTGAATGAATTGGAATGGCCCTATGGTGAAATTGTGATCTATAAAGATAGATGCACTATGTAGGTGAAGTGAAAAATATCCTAAATTCTTATAAAAACCATAATATATAAATAAGGGATCCCTGTGGGTATTAGCTAGAAACATATTAAGAAGAAGATATGCAATATGCAACTTCAACACAAATTCATTGCATGACTAAGAAAGGCTCTTGAGCCTATACAATTATTTCAGCATGGGTGCCAAAATGCAAGCCATAGTCTAACTAGGGAACCCATGAATGGTAGGATCTACCACACAAATGACAACACTTATAAGCAGTGAAGAAGGTTCTATGTTGAAATTTCATGGGGTCGATCCTAAGGAAAATATGTGATTGATATGGATAAATGCAATGTGAAAGAGGGGAATTACCTACTCTACATGCAATTAAAGATCATAATACATGTCGAAGAAATCAAAGAATGCCACGAGATAAACAAATCTATGTAAAAATGATATCTCTCAAAGACAACTTCCTAAGAAAACAATTCCCTGGTGTTTTGTTAGGTTAAATGGTATAGAATTGTTAAAAAGGAGAGGAAAATTATTTGAAAGTGAAAAAAATGTGTTAAAATAGGTGTAAAACTAATTTTTACCATTTCATTCTTGTTTTTTACCCTTTGGAGAGAATTTAAGACCTTTTTACTTTTCAATCTTCTGGATACCCGTACGAGGTGCAAAAAGATCAGAATGCAGAACCACTTCGACCAAGTAATCTCTTCCTCCTCTTCAATTTTAACCACAAGTTTTTCATATTTGATATATTGTTTAGTAGAAAATGAATTTTAAAAATCACACGGGCATGTACATGACTTTTCTTAATGATGCTCACGTACATACGAGGTTCTCTTAACTAGAAGTCGCGTACACCTACGCAACTGAAAAGTCATTTGGATTTTTTAGGATGGTTATAGAGTGGAGGGAGAGGGAGCATGAGGAAGTTTATAATGATGTGATGAATGATCCAGAGGCCCAAGAAACTCTCCAGATATGTGGATTATACAATTTGTTTTGTTGCAATGGCATAAGGAAAAAACGAATATTGGTTGCAACTCTGATGGATTATTTGGAACCTAACGCAGATAATTTCATGATCAAGGGTCAATATTTAAAGATGGAAATGGAGCATATATAATTTCTTATTGGGATACCTTAATGAGGGGTTTTCATTAATTTAAAAGATAAAGGATCCATTGGTCTTATGGTCAATGAGTACAGTTCACTAAACTACTTTGTGAATACACAAAAAGTTGGGAGTCAACTCCCAGTGGGGGAGATTACAAACCTTAGTATGGAGATCATTTTATTATTGATTGCCCATATTACAGGATAAACATCATTGCATCAAGCCTCCAATGAAATGATGTTTTATGCAAGAGAATGTTTAAGGCCAAAGTTGTATGATTGGAGCACAACATTGTTTTCATGTATTGAAGGCCAATTCACAGGATGCAAATAGGGAAAACTGAATAATTTTGGTTATGGAAGCCTCTTTTGTTGTTTTTTATTTGAGAGGATACCCATGATGAGTCCTAGACTGGAAATCCATGCTCACTATGTCTGAAATGGTGCAATGGATATATGGATTGAAATCTTATCGAGGCAGGGAGGAGAGAATCTATGGGATCCATCGGAGATACCTTATTTTATTGGTGGTCACACTAAGCGGTAGACATAGAGGACTATCCCTATGCAAGGATAGACTACCATCAAGACAGAGAGATGCATATCCCTCTTAGTAGCACCTAAAGAGACATTGTTAAGAAAATTTTATAATTATTTGATTTTTATATTTAGAGTAATATAAATGGATAAATGTTTCTGATGAGGATCATGTGAATAATAAGATCGTTTCATTATGCAGATGTGAGAACAAGATGACAAGAGGGATTTCCTCTACATGGGCGCCATGTTCATGATGGAAAACCATGAGTATATGCCGACCATGTTTTAGATAACATCTGGAGGAATATGGATAGACTAGCAAACTCAGTGCCCATGGCACATATTAGGAATCTACCAGAGTGGATGAAATGTCACGTATTTGGAGTACCATGAGCATGGACATGACTCTTTCAACATATTGATCATGTGGTGTTTTACTATGAGCAATGTGCATAGGGAGGGGCAGGTCTCTCAGGACATTGATTAGGTGATACTTAATTTTTTCATATTATCAGTCCGTATAGAGGACAATCGAGGCTTAAAATCCTTTTTATCTAGGTGGATATTGGTGGCCACCCACCTATTCCAATTGGCTCCTCTTGTCTATTTTTTTTCTAGCACATTCTTTTGTACTTCTTTGAAATTGTGGGTTCTACACTTCTAGGGTTGTTTGAATCCATGGACTTAATCTAGGTGGATATTGGTTGCCTCTCACCTAATCCAACTAGATTATTTTGTATTCTTTCATGTAAGCACATAATGTTGTACATCCAGGGCCGTTTTGGAACCCTAAATAATGTTTTTTCGGCTCACCATAGTCAAATTGTAGATGGAGTTAGAGTTTGATGGCTTAATATGTAGTTCTCTGAAATACCTTTCCAACAAGCTATCACCCGCCTAAAATAGAGTTCGTATGCAAAATTTACAACCCCTGGAAGTTGAGGTACCAACTTACCCATAGGGGGCCACATGACTTTTGGAGTTTCACCTTCTAGGGTTAGGTTTTTGGATGTCTAGGGTTTTGGAATTCATGAGTAATATAAAAAAATCCTCTAGAGCCTCATTGTAATCATTCATATCAAACATATGCATGTAGCATCCAAATATCTTCTCAGAGATAGCTACCACCATTCGAGCAAGTATTTCAGATCTACAGTTTTACAGTTTTAGCCTATTTCATTTATTTAATAGAAGAAATTGTTCACTGGGTATATGTGTTATTATTCACATCTATGTGTTTATTTTGTTCAATCTATTAATTAGTTCTTTCCGCTCCTAAATCCATATCAGTGGTATCATAGCAGTCTTCTCTTCATTTGTTTTTCTTCGTGCATGTCCCCGACAAGATATGGTTACAAGAAGTTGGGACTCGAACCAATCGTTTCATTGCAGGAACAACCACACCGAGCCCAAAAAAAATCCATGGGGGATGAAAAGAAAGATGATGGATCAGGATATCCTATTAAAATGTTGCTTGAAGAAGCCCTCATGCAACAAAGGATAAAAATGATGGACAACTTTGCACAGATCCTTCGACGAATGACCATAGGAGAAGCATCTTCATAAAGAGGCCATGCAACCCCCTTCAAGGTATAGGTAAATTTTGATATTCAATTATTTGAAGGACTGATATATGCATATGTTGTATATAAATGGTTGAATTTGCTTGAAGGGTATTTTTCGGTCCACAATTTTTCTGATAAGGAAAATATTACTTTTTCACTCCTCAAGGTCATCCCCCATGTTAAGGACTGGTGGGATACTTACTTTGATAACATGGTCGTAGAGGAATATGAAATATTTATGGTGGCCCCTACATGGGATTCCTTCTGTGATGCCATTAAATAACAATACTACCATGTTGGAAGCTATGAGGACTAGTACACCAGATGGACCACCCTATGTCAATAAAGGGACCAGACGGTACCATATTTCACCAATATTTTCCATACCCTGCACAACATATTGGGTATCAAATACTCTGAGCATCATATGGTACTCAAATACCAAGGTTGTTTGTATAGATACATTCAAACAGAAATGGAGTTTCTAGACATCACCTCATTGGGCACGTCTTATAGATACTCTGTCAAGATCAAGTAGAAATTTAATAAAAAGAGGCAAGAGTTTGGATCTCAAAACTCCTCATAGCCGAAGTAGGGAAAAGGTGGCCCCAAACTACAAAACAAGGGATCGAGATGAGATGATCGCTCTCAATACAACCAGTCCAAGCTACAACACAAGAAGGGCAATGAGAAGATGAAGAAGGACACAGGAAAATGGTGTGAGTACCATAAAATCCCTTGGCACAACACTGAAGAATGTCACTTCAAGAAGTCACTCGTGCCCGAGCTGAAGGCTTTCAAGTCAGAGGCGTATTCTGATTCCAAATCCAATCCTAAAGAAGGGAAGCAAATTATTGATGTTGAACCCAGTGCCACTATCAGTACCACCAATGTCCGGCCAAGTGAACCAGAAAAACCAGAGGAAGAGGAACACCTCTTTCACTCACAGATGTGGGTAAAGGGGGCTCTGCTTCATTTCATTGTCGATAGAGGAAGTAATAATAAATTGATTTTAGTAGAGGTCATCAAGCAGCTGGACTGACCAATGACACCGCATCCGCAACCTTACACCATCGATTGGCTCCTCCAAGGAAGAGATCTTTGTGTCATCCAACAGTGTCATCTACCCTATGGAATCAAACCTTTCAAATATGAGGTATTGTGTGATATTTCTCCCTTTGAATTTTGTGATGTTATTTTAGTACAACCATATTTGTGGAAGTCTCATGTTGTGTATGAGTCTAGACCCCGCAATGTTATTTTTTTTTTGGGTAGACAATTGTACAGGATACCAAAGGTAGCACCACCTACTGCTATTTCTTTAATCTCTACTAAGCAATGTAGTAAGGTCATTTCACATACCGGGAAGTTCGCCTTCTTTGTGATCTATTCTCACAATAAGAAGAAGGTCACCACCACATCTGTGGCCTCTACATAGAGCCTCTCTTTGTAGTAGAAGCAAGTGGATGATATCATGGAATAATACAGAGACATCTTCTCCTCACCCACCAGGGTACCAATGCACTTCCAAGTCAATCATCCAATTGATCTAAACCCTCTTTCACCTCTACCTAATGGACCATTCTATCATCGCTCACTGATGGAAAATGAAAAAATCAAGCATCAAATCTGAGAGATTCTTCAAAAAGGGCACATTAGACCCATCGCCTCCCCTTGCGAAAGCCTAATTTTACTGGTGCAGAAGAAGAACGGGACTTGGCAAATTTGCATTGGTTACATAGCCTTAAAAGAAATCACAGTTAGGAACCGGTACCCAATTCCCACGATTGATGACCTTCTTGACCAACTCAAGGGGGGGAATTTCTTCAGCAAGATTGACCTAAAATCTGGCTACCACTAGGTTCCCATCGAACCAACTAATGTATGGAAGATGACATTCAAATATAAATAAGGTCTCTTCAAATGTTTGGTCATGCCCTTTGTCTTAACAAATGCACCAACCATTTTCATAAGTTTGATGGATGATGTATTGATACCCTTCACCAACTCCTTTGTGGTGGTATATTTGGATGACATCCTCATCCTAAGAAAAACTTGGGAGGAGCAAATGTGGCATATTCAACAGGTTTTGAGCACTCTTCGACAACAAAATCCATATGACAACTTGGAAAAATCCTCTTTTGGCATGAACAAGGTCCAATACTCTGGCTACATTGTTGATGAGCATGGGGTACATGTTGATCCAAATAAGATCCAATTCATCTGTGACTAGCCAGCCCCGACCACACTAACTGAGCTTCATAGCTTCTCGGGACTGGCCAACTTCTACCAATGGTTCATGTTGGTATTCTCCCATATTGCATGGGCCCTCAACCAAGTCACGAATAGAGGTGGCAGGGAAATGTTCGTGTGGGCAAAGGAACAACAATGAGCATTCGATGATCTAAAGAATCGCTTGTGCTCAAATCTAGTACTCTCCTTTATTGATCTGCAACAACCATTCGAGATTGAGACTAATGCATCTGACTATGTTGTAGGTGTATTTCTCACTCAACATGGCCATCCAGTAGCATACCATAGTGAGACACTCTAAGATACTATCCAGAAATACCCCATCTATGACAAGGAAATGTATTTCATTGTACAAGCCTGTCGTCAATGGAAACATTACATTCTGGGAAAGGAGACGATCATCCACATTGATCACAAGCCTCTACAATTCATACAAACACAAGGGAAATTGTAGAACGACCACCATAAAAAGTGGTCCACCTACTTATAGAAGTTCCATCTCAACATCAAGTATAAGGCAGAGATCTCAAATCGTGTCATTGACTTCCTCAATCGACCTCCTATGGATGCACTCACCACTATGATCAATTCCTATGGACATGAGGCATTTGAGTGGCCCCAACTTTATCAGCAAGATCCAGACTTCACCACCACCTATAAGATCTTGGGTACATATGCGATTGTCCATGATTTTTACATTCAGGAAAGACTATTATGCCATCTGGTCCATCTCTCTGTTCCTATAAGAGAGTGTGAACAGATGATCTGGGAAGCCCACTGCGGTCGGATGGAAGGACATTTTGGCATGGAGAAAACTGTGGTTGTTCTTAAGAAACATTTTTATTGGCCAAAACTTCGACAGGACGTCAACAAGTATATGAAATCTTGCACTTCCTGTGTTATTTCCAAGCCAACCATCAAGAAGAAAGGCTTATACACCCCTCTTCCTACTCCCGAGAATCCTTGGGAATCCATCTCAATGGATTACATGTCTTTCCTTCCATCCACCAAGAAAGGAAATGACTGCGTATTTGTGGTTGTTGATTGGTTTTCAAAGATAGCCATCCTTACAACCCATAAGAAAAACATCACAGCAACAGACACTGCCAAGCTATTCTTTGAATGAGTGTGGGTCCATTTTGGGATACCAATAACCATCATCTTCGACCAAGACAACAAGTTCATCAACATATTTTGGTTGAGTCTCTGGTCATGTTTGGTCACCAAGTTCACTAAATGCATTTCTTTCCACCCCGAAATAGACGTACAAATAGAAGTCAGCAATCGGATGATTGTGCACATCTTGCACATGTACAACTCTAAGCATCCACGTACATGGGATGAGAGTCTCCCCTATGTTCAACATAGTTACAACAGGGCTCTTCATAGCTCCATTGACCATAGCCCATTTCAGGCAGGACTGGGATTCCAACCCTTGGGTCCCATTGATGTCACACTACTTCTTGCCACCACATAGAAAAACTCTTCCCATGTTCAGTCTAAGACCAAAAAAGACACCAGTTTCATTGAGTGGATTCAACACATCTACCAACAAGTCCAAGGGATTTTGCAGAAATCCAATCCTAAGTACAAGGAGTGTCATGATCAACATAGTGTATTGCACCATTTTTAGGTTGGCGACAAAGTCTAGTTACATTTTGAGAAGGAGAGTCTCATGGGGCCCCATCGGAAGCTTCGTCCACTTCACTTTTTCCTTACACTATCACTAAGGTTGTGGGTAGCAATTATTTTGAGTTGAACACTCCACCCTTCCTTGGCCTACACCCTGTGTTCAATGTGGACCTCATTTGGCCATATTTTCCACCATTATTGGACACCTAAGATATCCCACAACAATTGACACCAACATATCTCAACCCTGACTACATGGAACAAGCATCCATTGATCAGATAGTGGACACACAAGTCAAGGGGACTCACCAGCAGAGGGTCCAACTTTATTGGGTTGTCAAGGAAGCGACACTCCTACACCAAGGTAAGTGGATCACCTGGGGCCAAATCCAATGGAATTTTCCTCACCTGATGAGGGAACTCAATGCAATTGATACCATTTTTTCCTAAGAGGGGAGGATTGATCCAGGTGGATATTGGTGGCCACCCACCTATTCCAACTAGCTCCTCTTGTCTGTTTTTTGTTCAACACGTTCTTCTGTACTTATTTGTAATTGTGGGTTCTACACTTCTGTGGATGTCTTAAGCCCTACACATCTTCCATGTGTATATTGGTGTCCTCTCACCTAATCCAAATGGATTATTTTGTATGTTTTCATGTCAGCACATCTTGTTGTACTTTTGGGGCCGTTTTGGATCCCTAAAGAGCATTTTTTTGTCTCGCCATAGTCAAATTATAGACAGAGTCATATTTTAATGGAATAATGTGTAGTTCTCTGAAATACATTTCCAATGGTCTATCATGTGCCTAAAATGGAGGTCGTATACAAAAGTTACGACCCCGAAAAATTGAGGTACCAACTTACCCATAAGGGCCTACATGACTTTTGGCATTTCACCTCCTAGGGTTAGGTTTTTGGATGTGTAGGGTTTTGGCATTCATGAGTAATATAAAAAAGGCCTCTAGAGCCTCATTTTAATCATTATGTTCAAAAGGATGCACGTAGCAACCACATCTCTTCTCAGAGATAGCTACCACCATTTGAGAAAGTGTTTCAGTTCCGCAGTTTTACAGTTTCAGCCTATTTCATTTATTTAATAGAAGATATTGTTCACTGGATATATGTGTTATTATTGATATCTTTGTGTTTATTGTATTCAGTATGTTAATCAGTTCATTCTGGTCCTAAATACGGATCACCTTTTTTAAGATATGATCCATTTTTTGAAACTATTGAAAATAGATGATATATCTACACACATACAGACATATGACCTTTTTTCCTTGATAATGATGTGATTGTGATTTATTATTATTTCATGAATGATTTAAGCTTTTAATTTAATGCGAATGATGTAAATTCCAATCCAACACGTTAGAGAACAAATAACATAATACATTATGATTCCTTGGAATATGAACATTTGTAATATGATCAAAACAATGCTCCAAAAAACATACTCTAAGGAAACGAGGAAGTAACATAGGGTTGTGAATCTGATAATTATTGTTTAGCTGGAATACAACCAACCGAGCATCCAAACAAACTTCTAAGGACTGAATGTGGTGCAAAATGGCTTCATGAAGGAGTTTGATAACAATGATATACTCATATACATTATTAGTAGATGGGGTGAGACAAGCATCTTCAAAAGAGATCAATTCTCCTATTACGAATCTCATGTCGGTCATCCCATGAGTAATTCAAGGAAAACTTGAGAGTATGGAGATATATAATGATATCTCCATACCAAGGGTCAATAGAAGAGATAAGTAATATATTCTCATTATGAAGTGAGTCAATTCTTAGAAAAAAAATATCGTGGAACAATAAAATAAAACAAATGTGGAAATACAACACAAAATATACACAATACAATAGATACACAGATATATGTGGTTCAATCAGTGTGGGATATGTCCACTAGAGAAATTTCTAGGTCCTTCCATTATTGTTATCTAGCAAATGAAGGAAAACAACCTACAACACACTCGATGTAACTTCCTCTTCTTTCTCTCACAATATCCTCTCTCAGAATACAATATTCACAATCATAGACAACCTCAATACAGTTCCCTCATAAAAGAGGGTTTCCTTCTAGTGAAAAAAAACTTAACATAAATTATACCATCAGATTTGTGACCTTATTATGAATGGTCCATATTGACTACAGAATTAAAATATACATTTACAATACAAGTTTTCCTTTGATATTTTGTTGCCCCCCTGGACCCCCATGGAAACAGTTGTGGGGGCCCAAGCACCCCCACACCCCCCCATTAGGGAATGGGGTCCAAGAATGGCTAAAACAAACATCTGAATCATGAAGATAATTAGACTCCACAACCAACATCAATAAATTTGTTATCCTCATTCTCTACTAGGAACTACAACATAAATTTGACGAGGACTAACAACTTCTTATATTTGGTAGAAATAAAATCCAAATCAAATTCCTGAAGAATGACAATCCTCTTTTTATACTTTCTGCCAATTATTCACCAAATCAAAACATATTGAAAAGGGTTAAGGTTAGTAATGATGGTTGTCTTGTGCAAAATAATATAATGTTGAAGACATTGAACACCATGAAATGTTGCTAAGGCCAATTTCTTGACATGTGAATACTTTAGTTCATGTACTATAAAGGCACGAATAAAAACAAAATGGCACACTCTTGGAGCTTATCACCCTCATGAACTAATTCCATGCCAATCGAAGATTCAACTAACGCGAGATATAGTAGAAAATATCTATTATAATCTGGGGGGATAAGCAAGGGAGTCAAAACTAGATCTTTCTTCAGTGCATTGAAAGAACAATATTATGACTCGTCCTAATAAAAAGGAACCCCCTTATTCAATAGGCACATAAAACATTTTTTAATATTAACATAGTTTGGTACAAAGCACCGAAGGAAATTCATCTTTCCTTGTAGACTTTGAAGCTGACGTACTATGCATGGGGGAGTAAACTTTGTTATTTCCTCAATGTTCAAAGGGTCAACCATGATCCCTTTAGTTGAAATGATAAACCATAAGATATGTATTGAAGTTAAACAAAAAATGAATTTGTGTGGATTCAAGCGAATTCAATAGTGACAACATCTCTCGAAGAGAAGGAGGAGGTGTAAAAGGTATTGTTCCCTTTCACCTGAATGTGTAGTGAGATTATCCAAACAAGCCTCCACTTTGTACTTAAGATCATGGAAAGAGAACATAATGTCTTGCTTAAAAGTGGATCCAACTTTTTTAAGTCCAAAGGGCATCCTTTTTTATGTAAAGGTTCCCCAAGAAAAAATAAAAGTTGTCTTGTGTTGGTCCTTAGGGAAGATCTGTATCTGGTTATAATCAGAAAAACCATCCATGAAGGAGAAAATCTCACTTCCTATGCATTCACCAATAATTTGATCAATAAATGGTGTAGGGAAGTTATCCTTAGGAAAATGTTCATTCAAATCATTAAATTCCATTCATACTCAAATCATGCCTTTGTTTCTTGTCTACTGGAACAGGATTGGATACCCATTCTGTCAATGGGACTAGATAGATAAATCCTTCTTTGAGTAGTTTTTCTACCTCATCCTTAATTTTTATTGCTTTCATCGATTTAATTGATCATAATTTCTTTCAAACCATATTAAAATTTCCATAGGTTTGAATCTCATGTTCAAAAATCTATAGATCTATGCTGGGAATTTCCTCATACGACTAGGAGAAAACATCACAAAATTATTTGAAAAGTGTCATATACTAATGAATTTCATATTGAGAGAAATATACCCCCATAAAGATGCTTTCAACAACATCAGGGGTTCTATAAATGTTGATCAATATGGTTTCTGATATATTATCCACATTCCCCTCATCATAAACACCGTTCTTTGCTAATGGGTTCCCCGTTTGGCCAACATTTCTTCTCATGACTGACCTAAATTCTTCGCTTTCCACATGATTGATATCAGTGAGGAAATATCATCATTGATGCATATCCTCCCATGGAATTTCTGACCTGGTCATTGCCTCTATAATAGCTTCATTTGAAGGAAAGAAGGTATCAATACAGTCTTGGGAAGTGGAATAATTATAATCCTAGATGGGCTCTGGAAATTGATTATCTTCCTATCTCAATGAAGGAGTTCGATTCGAGTCTATTGTGGCTTGTTGTATAGCTTGGTAAGAGACCTCAATGGAAAAAATGATGTATCCATCCCGGCATGTGCGTGACCTTATAATGATTGGAACAACAGGGGTAACACCCATAGACCTTGCAAATACAACATTCTGAATGAAGTGAACCTTGTAACTAGAGCCAGGGAACTAGACTTTTGAAATCCAACCAGAATAGCACAAATATAAGAAATCAATGCTGGGAAGTTAAAAGTTCCCATAATAGAAGGACTCATTCCAATACTGATACTCTTAGTTTTCGATTGAGAGTTTTCGATCCACTAGACTATGGATCCCATATTTGCAGTTGAGCTAGAGAATTTAAAGTCCATCTGATCGACAGTTACAATCCTTCCCTCATGGAAAAAGCATAAATTATAAATGTCAATGAGAAAATGGTCATCATTTCATATGTCCAACTCCTTTCCAATAACATATTATAGTTGAGTGATGCATCAACTACCTCTACTTCTACATAAATGAAATTCCCTGGATGTTCATCCATCGAATACGGTTAAAAAAGTGTGAGAGGGTGCAATCTCTAGAGAGGCAATAGATTTCCAGTAGGACATGGACATGACACACGTTGAAGCTCCCTCCTTTATGAAGGTCCTCTTAATCATATGTTTCACATATACAACAACAATCTATAAGGATACATTATAAGGAAGGCGAGAATTCACATCAATAACATAAAAAATCATGGTGAGTTGGCTGGAAGAATCTGCCACTCCAATCACGGATAACAATGTGGTGCATTACATGGGGAAACTTTGAAGCACTTCTAAAGTAGACATTTAACACAATATTTGAGATAAATCCTCAACAATGGAATAGTTGGGTGCAGCTTGAGTGTTAGGGTTATATGACATCCTTTGTACACACCCTTTGGTATGTGTGACATTGTTTCCTTCTTAGGTTTTTCTATGTGGAGAGGCCCTAAGGATTGAAAGTTTCTTTACATTTTGATGCCGACTTTGGATTACAATAATCACGAGCTCTGGTTGACAAGTCTACCTCCTCCTCTTTTACTTTGGTATGACTAACCATATTAACAAATGAAAATGATTTGTACAAAAAAGGTGCACTAGAAGTTCCCCCTTGCAGATTAGAATTGGAAGAGATAGCCTACATATTTTGTCCTTGTAGAAATGAATTTTTCAATACAAGTTGTTGTTGTTGTTGAAACTTTATCAGGCATTGGGATTCTTCTATTTGAAGGAATTGATGAGTAAGGTGATTACCCCCACAGAGCTTGCATGGGAATTTCATATTTATCTTTTCATTCTTTTCCCCCTCAACATTTTTATTATCCTTTTTATATTTTCCCCCACTATGGGGATACATATACATAGTAAATACAAGATGCACTTAAGTGCACATATGTTGGCTACCCTTGTAACCTCTACTGGTACGCCTTTGAGTGGTAGCACATAAGAAAAAATATGTGGATGGACTTTCCCTAGGCATCCTGGACCCTGCCTAGCACAACCAATTAGTCAACTGACTACTGTAGTGTCACCAAGAACATCACTCGAGAAGACACTATCTAGTACCTGGGTAATCAGGTAGTACAACTAAGGGTATGGTCGAGCCTCCTTAGTTGGTGCCTTGAGATATTGGGCCAAGTACTATTGTTCACCACACATGTATATTAGAGAGCTATAGCACATGGAAAATCATTGTCTGTAGGTACCTTGAAAAAAATCATAACCCTTGGGAAAGACACAGAATAGAAGAAGACCAACACAAAAAGAGCACAAATCAAATTCGTTGTCGCGTAACTTAGCCTCCTGCATTTTGGCTGAGAAACTCCTACCTCTTTCTACCTGTTAAGAATTTGGACATTCTGATACTTAAAATTTTGGGCCTAACACCATCTTTATCTGTGACCTGTCCCATTGGCTTCCTCTTTTCGCCCTGATCATCATAATACCTATCATTTTAATCCCTTTTGTGGACTCGATCTCCTTCATGTCACCCTTATTTGGAACCTATCCCATCAGACTTCTTATCTCATGTTGATCATTGTGGTAGAACTCTCCCTAATCCTCCACAATGGGACCTTCAACCCACTCTCACACTAGGGACGAATGGGACACTAAGGTCAACCAACTATCTGACAATGTCTTTGTGATCAAACAAAACCTTGGGGATCTTGACTAGCTCAAGCAACACTTTCAAGACATGGATGACATAAAGAACCACCTGCAAGTCATTTCCCAATACCTTGTTTTACTTGACAAGGGTAAGAACTAGAAGTACTACTCTAAATCCCCTCATTCCTCTCACTATGAGCATACTTATAATTCCCACTACCCTAGGGGTTCTCCAAACTCATGGAATAAGTTTCCAAAAGTGGAGATGCATAAATTGGATGGATCTATCTCAACTCGGTGGGTCTCCCAAATGGAACACTACTGCTCCCTCCATGATACTCGAGATGATGAGACCAAAATCCATGTAGGTGTTATGTGCTTCAACCAAGAAAGATAGCAATGGTGGTAGTGACATAATAAAGGTTATCTAGAACATCCCAATTGGAACATGTTCACCAAATTTTTTTGTGCACATTTTGATAGGGAATCTCATTATTTGGGGTGCCTCAACATGATAAAACAAACAAGGTTGATCATTGATTTCATAACAATATTTGAACAGTTGGCTATCAGAATTGAGGGCTTATCTAATGAATTCTATCTTGAATGCTTCATCATTAGCTTAAAGGAGGAAATCCATGTTCATGTTTCCATGCATCATCCTATTACTTGGTTGCAAGCATGCATATTAGCCTTAGAATACGATACCATTCTTCAGTCCCAACCTCTTTGTTCTTTACTCCCCACTGTCCACATCCATGGGATACCACTACTCCCACTCAAACCTTGAAGGTTCAAAAGGTGTCTCCAACATAAATGGAAGAGCATAGGAAACAAGGGATTTGTTATTACTATGATGAAAAATATATGCCAGGACATAAATGTCATGAATAGAATTTCTTCCACATTGATGGGTTTGGAGACCAAATTTTAGATGAGGCCCCTGAGCCAGAGGATATTGAGCCTACTCTGCCCTGTCAGAAATCGTTTCTCCTCCTGTGGAACTGGAAAAACCTGTCATCTCTCTCCATGCCCTTGCTGGTATTTTTTCCCCATAGACATTAAATATCAAAAGCTACATAAAAAAAGAGTCAGTAGTAGTGTTGACCAATAGCAGAAACACCCATAATTTTAAACATAGCAAGGTTGTTGAGGATGTCAAATGTTTTTCTCGACCAGTTTTAAATTTTCAAATTCTCATAGCTAATTGTGGTACAATGAAATGTGGGATCTATTGTGAGAATTTCAAAATCCAAATGGGAGATTATACCCTGAAAACTCACATGTTTTCCATTTCCATGGGTGGTTATGATATTGTCTTGGGTGTTGAATGGTTGCGCACTTTGGGACCGATTACCATAGATTATCAGAAGTTATATATGAGATTTACTCAATAGGATGAAGCCTATAACCTTTGTGGCTTGCATGTTGGGACCCCATAAATTATCATCTCTCATAGACTAGAGGAACTCCTAAAGAAAGGTCATCATGGCGTGATTTCCCAATTTAATTCCATCCAATTACAAGAGACATCATCCCCCACAATACATCATGACCTGCAACTCATCCTGGACAAGCACCATCGTGTTTTTGAGACACCCACCTAATTACCCCCATCTCGAGGCGAGAATGATCACAACATCCCTCTCCTTCTAGGAAGTCATCCCCCTAATGTACACCCATATAGGTACCCCTTTTCGAAAAAAAATGAAATAGAAAAAATAGTGCAGGAACTATTGGAAGTCGGGGCAATTCACCCAAGTACCAACCCATACTCCTCTCCTATTGTAATGGTCCTAAATAAAGAAGGTTTGTGGCTCATGTGTCCATATTTTTGTGCCCTTAATAAATTAATGATTAAGGATAAGTTTCCCATTCATGTCATTGATGATCTATTGGATGAGCTCCAGGGTGCATGTTTCTTCACCAAATTGGATCTTCCTCCAGTTATCACCGGATTCATATGAATGAAGTAGATATTCCAAAGACCGCTTTCAAAACTCATGAAGGCCATTATGAGTTCTTGGTAATTCCTTTTGGTATTTTCAATGATCCATCTACCTTCCAAACTCTCATGAATAAAATTTTGAAGCCACACCTTCGAAAGTTTGCTCTGGTTTTCTTTGATGACATTCTTATTTGGAACCTCACTTGAGATTCCCATATTTAACATGTGGAAAAAATCCTCCAATTGTTATGGGGCCATCAATTGTTCCTCAAAAAGTCCAAGTGTTCTTTTGGGGCAAGTGAGGTCGAATAATTGGGACACATTGTTGTTCATGATGGAGTACGCGTGGACCCCAAAAATCTTCAAGCCATGCAATATTGGCCACATCCTAAGACCTTGAAAATCCTTCAGGGTTTCCTTGGCCTCATAGGATATTACAAGAAATGTTTCCACCATTATGGAAAAATTGGTCGGCCATTAATGAACCATCTGAAGAAGAATGCATTTCAGTGGACCCCTGCAGCAGAGCAAGCCTTCCTAGATTTGAAGTAGGCCATGTGTACTATGCTAGTCTTAGCAGTCCTTTAGTTCAACAAAACGTTTTTGGTTGACTCAGATTCTTCATGCATTGACATTGGTGCAGTTCTCACCAAATATGTTCAACCTCTTGCTTTCACTATCTAGGCTTTGAGTGGTCACAATTTGGCAAAATCTACATATGAAAAGGAAATCATGTCCATTCTCCATGATGTGCACACTTGGTGACCATATTTATTGGGGCATAGTTTTTAGATCAAAACCTATCACCATAGTCTCAAGTATTCCTCAAGAATAGGTTTTCATCCCCAGAATAAAATAAGTGGTTGACCAAAATGTTGGGCTATGATTATGAGATCATCTATAAGAAAGGAAAAGACAATTTCGTGGTAGATGCATTGTCCATACAATATGAATATGAAGGTTCCCTCTTTTCTCTATCATTACCAATCCCTCATTGGATTGATGAAGTTCATCATGAATGGATAGACCATCCCACTATTTCATAGAAATTCAACAACTTCAAACTGACACTAGTCCTCCCATCGGCTATACTTGGCAAGCCAATGTACTTAGATATAAGGATCGCCTCATTCTGTCACCGGATTCAAAAATCAAGCCAAGGATCTTAAATGAGTTTCATTCTTCTGCTCTTGTGGGTCACCTGGGCTTCCAAAAGACATATGCTCGTTCTCGCCACTCTTTTTTTTGGGAAGGTATGAATAACGATATCCTCATCTATGTCACTGAATGTGATGTTTGTCAACGCCATAAAGGTGAAACTATCAAGATCCTCGGAGCTCTCTAGCTATTACCCATTCCATCTTCTCTTTGGATTGACATATCTGTGGAATTTATAGTGGGCCTTCCAAAATTAGGTAACAAGTCAGTCATAATGGTATTGGTCAACCACCTCTCCAAGTATGCACATTTTTGTGCCTTACTAGGCCCTTGTATGCTATCTCTAATCGCACATGTTTTCATTGATCATATTTTCAAGCTGCATGGCATGCCAACATCCATTGTATATGACCGTGACCCGACCTTCACCAACACCTTTTGGTAGGAATTGTTCAAACTATAAGGCACACAATTGAACATGATAAAAACATACCACCCACAGATACATGGTCAAATGAAAGTGGTCAATAAGTGTTTGGAAAATTATTATCATTGTTTTGTTTCAGACAAATAACATCAATGGGTGCAATGGTTACCATTGATAGAATGGTGGTACAACACTTCTTATCATACAACCACAAAAATGACACCATATGAAACAATGTATGGCCAAAAACCCCCTACAGTAACTTCCTATCTTCCAGGTACATCAAAGTTCCAGCCTATTGACAAGTTGATGCAAGGTAGGGAAATTACCCTCGTAGCTCTAAAGGAAAACCTTCAAATGGCACAAAATCGTATGAAGCAACAAGATAACCAATAACGCTCCAAAAGGGTTTTCCAAGAGGGTGATCAGGTGTTTCTTCGACCCCAACCTCACAAGAAAACATCACTCAAAGCTCAGGGCCATCACAAGTTGACACCCAGATTTTATGGCCCCTATTAGATTCTCAAACACATTGGTCTAGTTTCCTACAAACTTGCACTTCCGACTGCCTCTAAAATACATTATGTGTTCCATGTTTCCTGTTTGAAGAATGTGGTGGGTCAGAATTGTCGTGTTCAAAACATCCTACCAAAACTAGATGAAGAAGGATCCATTTGGTTGCAACCCAAATATAGCCTCAACATGCGAGAGATTCACCTGTGGGGACGAACTATCAAAGAAGTGTTGATCAAATGGAAGGACACGTCTCCACAAGATGCAACATGGGAACCAAATTCCATCTTGCAACAATTTTGCATCTTCATCCTTGAGGACAAGACTTCTTTTGAAGGGGGGAGGCATGTTAGGATCCATTTGAAACCCCTCATAGTTAGTCATTATTTAGTTTTCATTGTAATAAGTGGTCAACCCTCATTATTGTCGAGACCAAAAGTAGTTAGGAGGTTGGTGTCAGGCTGCTAAATTGAAGCTTTTAAGTGTCCTGAATCACTAAATTGTCAAACCAGGGTTGGTAAACTTCGAGCTGATACACAGTATGTGCAGGCAAGCATCTAGTGTTTTATTCGAATGCTATCCTAAGAATAAAACACACACCTATTCTGAAAACTTGAATTCTAATAACTAACTCAAAACTGAGCATTTCCTACTAAATCATAAACAGAAGCAAAACAGTCTGGTACTCAAAGGCTGGTACTGCTATCTCTATTCAAAAGCGTAGCTCTACAAAGTCATTCTACCTCTATGTTCAACCATTTATCATCAGCATCCTCGTTTAGGTCATAACACACAGGGTATTGTCGAAACTGCATTCATTCTGAGCATCCAAAACAAATCTAACGCTATCTACAGGAAAACAGAGTATTATGCTACTAACTGGTACCAGGAGCTCCTTTTGTTCTAACTACAACCTAACTGTTCTAAGCACACAAAACAACTACTGTCTAACAAAGAAAAATGCACACTACTCTAGTTACATCCGAAGTGGAAATGAAAACCAAACAACCATATGCTAACCCTATAGGTATCAGTCTTGTGTGCAATATTCAGCAATGTCAAGGATAATAGTGCGCAGTAATGATTCACTTGAGGAACAAATAAACACAGTCCTGAAACTTTTAAAGTGTCATGTAAGAAAACATTCACACACTGTGATTAATTGAAACTATGATAAACCAAAATGAAATCTGTGAACACTAAGCTACCTCAAATGCGAGCTATAAAATAT
>CBVK0100413402.1:0-19725 GCA_900067695.1 Picea abies
TATTATCTGAAATTATCTCTTTTCCAAGGCGTTGAGTACTTTTTCTGAGGTTTCTATATGCTATATTGATGTTTGGTTCTTAACACTCATACACAACATTATGCTTCCAAAAATATGGTTGTCCTAAAAGAACATCACAAAATTCAAGGGGAGAAATATCACACAATACCTCATCTTTGAAAATCTTGATGTCATAGAGAAGATGACATTATTGGCTGACACAAAGATCTCTTCCTTGGTGAAGCTAGACTGTTATCACTGAAATTTCGTCCACACATGGCGACAAGAAATCAACATCGTCAAATAGTAATGAAGTCATTCATGGCACTGAATTAAGTTCATAGCATTGCAAAAAGGTCAAAAACTATACAAAGTAACCAAAAAATGAAGGGCGCTTTACAGAAGTTTGGTGCATGCGCACATGCACGGAGCTGAAATGTACCATGCACACATACGCACACGATGCGCAGCTGTTGGCGCAAAAACCCGCACACCTGCTAAACAGTGCATTTATTGAATTGGTCGGCCTCCCAACCACTTATGGATCAGCTCCCAAGCCGATTTGACCCTCAAATCTGAGTTGAATCTGCATGGTAGGCTGGTCAAAGAACTAATGAAGCCCTAAAGAGCCCCTTTTCACACTTCAAAGGAGTTACATAATCACCCAATGCTATGCTATAAAAATCCATGAAGAAACATCATTTTCTCAAGGAATTTCATGTAATGTTATGCTTCTTAGATTGTTTTAAGGACTCACTCCTTGGCAATAACACATTAGCACCATTTCATTGAGTTATCCACCTCTCCATTGAGTGGATGTGCTTGGAGTTATTTCACCATCATTCTCATTTTCTTATTGTAAGGAAAGAAAGTTTGTGAGGGCCTCAAGAGCCTTCCATTGGAGAAAGAAGGGACTCATAGTCCCCTTTCTTCATTGTGCTTTGATTTCATCAATAGATTAGCCCAAAAACATTGGTGATATTGGTCTTTTTGTGTTTGTTATTTCTTTATCCATATGCTCATAGTTTTAGTTTGTTTTAATTTAATTCTTGCTTATAGTTTTGTTGTTCTTTTCCTAACTCTTTCCTCTACAGCTGTCATGCTCAACAAGACCCAACTGGGCATGTAAGCACCCTCGATTTTCTCACCAAGTCGAAAAAAAGGGTGCAAACATAGACGATGGTGTAAGGCTATGGGTGCGGTGTCATCGGCAAGTCCAATTGCTTGATGACCTCTGCTGAGATCAGGTTCTTCTGACTACTGCTATCAATAATGAAATGAAGCAAATCCCCCTTTACCCACATCTGTGAGTGAAAAATGCATTCCCCTTCCTCTGTTTCTTCGGGTTAGCTTGGTTGAACTTTGGTGGTAGAGATAGTGGCATTGGGTTCAATATCGATAATTGATTGCCTCCTTCTTGATTTGATTTGAAGTCAAAACCGGCCTTGGATTTGGACGCCTTCGGCTTGACCACTAGTGACTACTTGGAGCGACATTCTTCAATGTTGTGCCAAGGCATTTTATGGTATTCAGACCATTTTCATGTGTCCTTATTCATATTTTCATTGCCCTTATTGTGTTTCATCTTGGACTAGATATCCTAAGAGTGGCCATATTTTCTTTGTCCCTTTCCATGTGGGTTCGGGCTGCCTTTGCCCTGCTTCGGCTATGAGGATTTTGTAGATCCAAACTCTTGCCTCTTCTTCTTAAATTTATGCTCGATTTTGATAACATATCTATAAGTCGTACCCAATGAGGTGATGTCCAGAAACTCCATTTCTATTTGAATGTATCTATGAAAACAGTCATGGTATTTGATCACCAGATGTCGCTCAAAGTCTTTGATACCCAATTTGGTGTGCAGGGTATCGAAAATATTGGTGAATTCTGATATTGTCTGGTCCCTTTCTTGATGCAGGGTGGTCTATCAGGTGTATTGGTCCTCATAGCTTCCAACGAGGTATTATTGTTCTTTAATGGAATCCTGGAAGGAATCCCATGTAGGAGAAACCACAAATATATCAGATTCCTCTATGACCCTTTTCTCAGAGTAAGTATCCCACCATTCCTTAACATGGGGGATGACCTTGAGGAGTGCAAAAGTAATCTTTTCAATTATGGACCAAAAAATACCCTTCGAGCAAATTCAACTATTTATCTACAACATTAGAATCTATAAGTCCTTCAAATAATGGAATATCAAAATTTACCTATACCTTGAAGGGGGTTGCATAGCCACTTGATGAAGATGCTTCTCCTGTGGACAGTCGTCGAAGGATATCATGCATTCAATGGTTATCATTGCATTTAAGGATCATGTCAAAGAATATATTATTATTATTAGAGCTTTAATTTTAAACAAATTCTCAAAGATTATGTCATAAAATTTTCTAACGGCTTCCGCCAAGTGTGAAAATTGTGTTTAAGCCAGGCGTTGTGAACTGGCGCTACAAACTTGTTGAAGGAGAGTGTTGGAGGTTGAATAGTTTCCAGACACGTGTGTTCAAATCCCCAATTATATGCATCAATATCAAGTCTACTGGATATTTCATAAGGGTTATCATGTTATTTGAAGGGTGAGAGGAGGTCCTTTTACTGATATATTTGTTGGTGCTCCGAACTATGTTGTGAACCATCTATTCTAGGACTGTTGAAACTTTCACCTTTTGCATCCTTTCAAATTCAGACTTAAATGAGTGAATTATCACCCCTATCAAATTTACAATGTGTGGTTGATCATTTGTTGAAGTAGGCTTAAAGTTGCAAATGTTGTTAATGTTGTTAACCTATTTTTATGCATTTTACAACATTTTTTGGGTGACGACTATGAGTTGTAAGACATGACTATCAATTGTGGTGATTTCCTCTAAGTTATATATCAATATAATGAAGTTTTTCAGCATTTCTATACTCCTGGCATAAGTTTTGAGATGTTAAAAACTTTGGTAAATTGAAACAAGATGCTATAGGAAAGTTTACAGTGTCAATGTTGCAAATTGGTAATTTCTGACAGTTTGCAAGAATTAACACACAACAGAGGATCATTTTTCCCATAAATTTTGAATTCCCATCTAGGTTCCTCTAAAATGTGGTGTGGAGGGAAAACATGGCATTTTTTACTTGTTTACAAAATATTATCCCAACCCAGTTCGTATTTTTAGAGAAAAGATAAAATCATGACCTATAGGAAAATTTGCAGCGCATGTTTTCATAAGCGCTGTGAACTCTAATAGATTGAAGAATTCAAGCTAAGGGAAGTCTGCTAGCTATCAAGGAAGGTTATAATGGTATCCTTTGATTTATTTGGACATGAGGGACACGTGTTCCATCTCCAGATCAAGCAGAATGACCTATTTCAAAGGGAATTTATCACAATAGGCAAGATCCCGAAAAATACGATTTTGTTAGCTTTTTGTTGGAATATTTTGTAACATGACTCCTAAATGGAGGAGGATCCTATGTATCTACTTGGTTTTGAAATGGATTTTGAGAAGGAAAGGGTTGGATTCATGATCCAAGAGAGGAATGGATTGAGAGAGACTCATATTTTATATTGTGTATTTTACATAAAGACCTTCCATTTTATGTATCAGACTTATAGACATTTTACATTCTTCTTATTAAGTCTTCCACCTACTCATCCTATTTTCTATAACCATGATCAAATTTATTCAGAGCCTTATTTGTTGGTGTATATTGTGTGAAGTAAATTGTGATTGACATTGTTTTCAGAGTCTTTCATCCATTTTCCATTTACTATAAATTTTATCTTCCACACTTTGATGGGTACTATGCTTACACTCATAGCAGTCTAAGTGTGACTCTTAGTGCTAAGATTTTTGGTGTTGTTGCTGGGGAATAAAGTGTGAAGAAAGATTCCCTGGGAGAATGACATATATCCAGCTCTTGATGGTAAACAAGAGAGGGATACAGAAATTGACTGTAAACATCTACCTGGTGACTCCACAATCAAAGACTCCATTGGAGGAAGGATTTAACTGACATAAAGATGAAAACACGGAAGGGAAAAACCAGGTATCAAATCATTAGTCTTCTCTATGAACCTTTGTTTTTCTTCATCAGTTCATTCATCTCTTTCCCTTTACATATACAAATGATTATCCTTTGCTTTGTTTAATCTAATGATCATCAACATTCATATGTAGATCCCTCTTTGGAAGAAGAAGGTCTCCATTCTGGTTGTGTTGTAGATGTTGATCATGTATCCTCATCTCAACCCATTGAGAAATATGAAGTTCATATCTCAATCCCTCCTGAAATTGAGTATCCTTATAGTCATGGGAATCGTGAGGCTGATTTACCTTCTAAAGTCTTTGTTATACCTTGCAATCAGCTTGTTAAACCTTATTTTCAGCCCACTATTGTTAAAACTAGAATCAAAGAGAAAAAATTTAAACCTTTAAAGATTCCATCTCATCTTCATCCTTACCCTCTTAACTTCTTTGAGTATCTTCCTCATTTTTCTGGAGAAGATCATATCACCACCAAGAAGAATTTGGGATCTTTTGAGAACTTTGTTGATTAGTTTGAGATAGTACATGAATATGATACCATGAGGTTATTTTCCAAATCCTTATTTGGGAATGCTTCTTTATGGTTTAAGGGTTTGGGATTTGATTCCATTAGTTCTTGGACTGAGTTATATTATGAATTTTCAAAGTATTGGGGTGAGAATAAGTCCTTTGATCAATACCTGGCCGATTTTCATGTTTTGAGGAGAAAAGAAGATGAATATATGGCTATATTCAACATGAGGTTTTACAGTTTTTATCATAGCATGTCATTGGAGATCTAGCCTTTTGAGACTGCAACTATGGTTTACTACATAGAATCTCAGTGTTTAGATATTTTCCTTCTCCTGAGAGAAAGGAAATCTACATCATTAAGATGGTTGTTTGAGTATGTTGAAGAAATTGAGGTCAACATTTGAGCTTGCAAAAGGATTAGAGATCAAGCTTACCTTGAATATCTGCATGCATAGGAACAACAAGGAGAGTGTAACTATGATTCATATTTGGGACAACATTTGTCAATTTTTTCATATTTTTCTATGGATCGGGATATAGATCATATTGGTGTTCATTTTTCAAATCAGTTTGAGCATGTAACAAAGGATGATTGTATAGATAACTACATATTTTTAGTTGGTCATAATCAAAAAAAATTATCTCTTACTATACAAGTATCATATGATCATTTTTTTGAAGAGGAAACTATCACTCTTGATGATCAAGAGTTGATATTGAAAGAACAAGAAACCCACATATTTCTCAGTAAAAGGGAATGTGTGCAATGGTAGTCATCTTTTCTGAATCAACAGGTTTATGGTCATGGTTTTGAAGATCCAGTAGCAGCTTTATTGGATTCATATATTTCAAATTCTTTGAAGATTTCAGAGTTCATCATTTCACTAGCACTTGTGGGTGAGTATGATTCTATGAAGGAGCTTCTATCTATGTTGTTATATTCCTATTATTATCAATTAATCAGTGGCAGAGACAATATTATTTATGTCATGAAGCTACTTGAATGGTCGCTATGGAAATTTTCATTTACTTGAGCGAATTGGAGATCTGGTTAGAGTAGGGTAGTGTAGGTAATAAGCTCACTTCCAGAGAATTTTCTTTTCTTCAGTTTGCACAATGTGATCAGATTTGCAGTATGAGTTTTTTCTGCAGTAGGTCTTTCAGTCTTCTTGAATACGTGACAGATCTTGAAGTATTTCAAAGGATTTTTCGCACAATTTTGATACTATATGACTCCATAACCCAATGGATAAGGCATTGGAAATACATGTTCTTGGAAAATCATAGGGATCATGCCATCCCTTGTGGAGCCATATGTTAGCACATAGAATTGTAGGGGTCAAAATGAGTCGTGCCTTTGATTTTTACATTTTTACCTTGACATGTCACACCTCCAATTGTACAGAAAGTTCCCTTTGTCATCATCTATCTATTTAAATGTCAAGCTAAAGACAGTTGTATGTGTTGCCAACTCACAGGAGAGTTTGTAGTGTATTCATAAGTATCTCACACATTCAATAGTTATCATTGCATTTAAGGATCATTTCAAAGAAGATCTTATTGTTTTCAAAGCTTGTATTTCAGAAAAAATCTTAGGTATTATGCCATAAAAGTTTCTAACAACTTCCTCCAAGTGTGGAAATTGTGTTTAAGCCAGGCGTTGTGAACTGGTTGAAGAAGAGTGTTGGAGGTTGAATAGTTTGCAGACACGTGTGTTAAAATCCCCAAATATATGCACCAAGCTCAAGTATACTGGATACTTCATAAGGGTTATCATTCTATTTTAAGGGTGAGAGGAGGTCCTTTTACTGATATATTTGTTGGCCCTGTGAACCATGTTGTGAACCCTCTATTCTAAGGCTATTGAAACTTTCACCTTTTCCATCCTTTCAAATTTAGCCTTAAACGAGTCAATTCTTACCTCTATAAAATTTACAATGTGTGGTTGATCATTTGTTGAAGTAGGCTTAAAGTTGCAAATGTTGTTAACCTATTTTTATGCATTTTACAACATTTTTTGGGTGATGTCTATGGGTTGTAAGCCATGAGTATCAGTTGTGGTGATTTACTCTAATTCATATATCAATACAATGAAGTTTTGCAGCGTGTATGAAATCTTGGCATAAAATTTGAGATGTTAAAAACTTTGGTAAATTGAAACATGTTGCTACAGGAAAGTTTGCAGTACCAGCACTGTGAACTGGTAATTTATGATAGTTTTCAAGAATTAGCACACAAAAGAGGATGGTTTTCCCATAACCTTTGAATTTCCATCTGGGTTCCTTTGAAATTTGGTGTGGAGGGAAAACATAGTGTTTTTGACTTGCTAAAAAAAAACACAACCCGACCCAGTTCGTATTTTTGGAGAAAATACAAAATCATCACCTACACGATAGTTCGTAGTGCATGCTATCATAGGCGTTGTGAACTCTAACAGTTTGAAAAATTCGATCTATGGGAAGGTTTTCAGATGTGAAGGAAGGTTCCAATGGTATCCTATGAGTTATTAGGACATGAAGGACATGTGTTCCATCTCCAGATCAATCATAATGACCTATTTCAAAAGGCATTTATCACAATAGGAAAGATCCCGAAAAATAGGAATTTGTTAGGTTTTTGTTGGAATCTTTTGTAACAAGACTCCTAAATGGAGGGGGGTCCTATGTATCTCATTGGCTTTGACCTCCTTAGGATAGATATAGATCATTCTCTATATATTAAAGGGATTTTGAAAAATAAAGGGTTGGATTCATGATCCAAGAGAGGAATGGATTGAGAGAGACTCATATTTTATATTGTGTATTTTACAGAAAGATCTTCTATTTTATGTATCAGACTTAAGATTATATGGATAATGAAAATCAGTTCTTTTTCCTACCAACTTGTTGTCTTATAATTTTGATCATAGTCAAGTGAAAGATTCATTTGATTGATTTATAGCTTGTTGCAATTGAGGATCCGTTGTAATTTTGTTTACAAATATATCAGAATTCATCTCTTTGATTATAAAAATTTCTTGTTTCAGAGAGTTCTTCTTTATATGTATGTCATACTACCTAATGTAGATAGGAATTTCACATTCTTCCTATTAAGTATTCCACCTACTGATCCTATTTTCTATAGCCCTAATCAAAGTTATTCAGAGCCTTATTTGTTGGTGCATATTGTGTGAAGTAAATTGCGATTGAAATTCTTTTCAGATTCTTTCATCCATTTGTCATTTACTACAAATTTTATCATCCACACTTTGATGGGTACTGGGCTTGAACTCATAACAATCTGAGTGTGATTCTCAATGCTAACATCTTCTATCCACATTTGTCTTAGAAGAATGATTACAATGAGGCTCCAAAGGCCTTTTTTATATTACTCATAAATGCCAAAACCCTAGACATCCAAAAACCTAACCCTAGGAGATCAATAGCCAAAATTTATTTGGACCCCTATGGGTAAGTTGGTACCTCAACTTCCTGGGGTCGTAAATTTTGCATACGACCTCTATTTTAGGCATATGATAGCCTGTTGGAAAGATATTTTAGAGAGCTACAGATTACGCCATCAAACTTTGAATTTGTCTACATTTTGATTGTGGCGATCCAAAAAAAACATTGTTTAGGGCCCCAAAATAGCCCTGGAAGTACAACAAGATGTGCTGACATGAAAACATACAAAATAAGCCAGTTGGATTAGGTGGGAGGCCACCAATATCCACCTGGAAGATGTGTAGGGCTTCAAAAATCCCCAGAAGTGTAGAACCCACAAATACAAAGAAGTACAAAAGAACGTGATGAACTAAAAATTGTCAAGAGTGTAAATGTGTTGAACCTGCACAGAATAGATCTAGCTAGAAAATACTACACACATTTACAAAGAGAAATTAAGAAAGAAGAAGCAATATAGAAAGAATGGAAGAATTCTCATTAACCATATTCCACACTCAAAGAGTGAATAATTTACAATATATATAGAATAAATGAGTAACTAATGAGCCATAGTGGTGGTCTAGATTGATCTAGACACACACCAGTAGTTACAAGAGTAAATTGCCACCTAGTCTAGTCTCTCAAGTAGTTACGGGAGTGAACTGCCACCTAGTTGAGTTAACTAGTCAACTAGTCTTCGGTTAACTGACTGAACAAAGAGTAGTGAGTTGGTGATGATCCCAATGTTGCATGGTGACAAAACCAATGCAACATCTAAACTCAACTCAACTAGTCAAATTGAAGTGTCAACTGAAAGAGAATATTCTCCAGGTGGAATATTCTCCCTTAAAATATAGGAGACTGGATAATGACTAATTATGACTAATAAACAAGGAATAACCTTAGGAAAAATAAATCATAGGTGTGTGTGAAGTAACTCCAACACCCCCCCATGAACATCACTATGGTGAAAATAAAGAATGAGTCCCGACTACGAGGCCATGTTAGGTAACCAAATACAAAAGATACATTGTAATAAATGAGGAAAGAGGGAAAACCTCATGGGAACAAAACCCCCCCTCAAATTACAATGCATAAAATAAAAAATGATAAGGAACAAAAGGCAGTTGCTAAGCAACCATGTCCTTCACTCCAAGAAGACCTCACAAATGTGCAATTTTGTCCTCTTTGAAGATTTTGTTGAATATGTAGATGTCTACATGGATCTGATGAAGTATATGCATCATTGATATTTCCACACATATCCACTTTATCTTATTGTAATGAATAATGTCCAAATTAATTTTGGATGAAATTTTGAAAACCATGCGGCCGTTTCCAGAAAAATGTTGAAATTTTGTTGATTTTCATAACTTCACTTTCTGGACTCCATTTTGGACGATTTTTTTTTGAAATTGGATATTTTCCCGAGAGGAATTCAAATATCCAATTTGTTTCTAAAAATTTGTCTTAGAAAGTATCAGAATGGCATCTGATGTGTGTGGCTCCCTTTTTCTCTCCTGACATGCATGCATGGTGCATGCAAAAGTGTCTGCATGTGACTACCGAGATGCCTGCCATATATCTTCCACATGAATTTCAGAAAATAAATATGAAATGGAGTAGACATCATCTTCAATTAATGGAATACAAATTTATGCAAATACTTTTGTATAAGACTCTTCATAATAAGAGGCTTGATATTCTTATGGCTTCTCTTCTGGCTCTATCTCTTCGACCTCCTGCATGAAATATTCACAATATTCTTTATTCCCAAATAGAACCTACAATCTAGTCCATAATTCATTTGGAGTTAATCCTTGTGATTTTTCATATACTTGATGGAAAAGTTCTAGAGAAACAGACATGCCAATACTTCCTATGGCCATATCTTGTCTATTGAGAAAGTCATTTTTCTCATCGACAGAATCATGCTCTACTTCCATTGCCATGGTTATTTGGTATAAGCCTCTGTATCTAAGATGAAGAATAATTTTTGGCTTCCATTCCAAATAGTTATGAGGCGTGAGAAGTATTTCCGATGAATAATCCATCTTTTTGTTGTCTTCAATATTTTGTACCTAGAAAAATGATTTGGTGTAGATTTTGCTTAGCAGACCATCAGCTCTGATACCATGTAAATGTGTTGAACCTGCATACAGTAGATCTAGCTAGAAAATAATACACACATTTGCAGAGAGAAATTGAGAAATAAGAAGCAAGATAGAAAGAATGGAGGAATTCTCATTAACCGTATTCCACACTCAAAGAGTGAATAATTAACAATATATATAGAATAAATGAGTAACTAATGAGCCATAGTGGTGGTATAGATTGATCTAGACACACACCAACAATTACAAGAGTAAATTGTCACCTAGTCTAGTCTCTCAGGCATTTACGAGAGTGAACTGCCACCTAGCTGAGTTGGTGATAGTCCCAATGGTGCATGGTGACAAAACCAATGCAACATCTAAACTCAAGTCAACTAGTCAAATTGAAGTGTCAACTAAAAGAGAATATTCTCCAGGTGGAATATTCTCCCCTAAAATATAGGAGACTGGATAATGACTAATTATGACCAATAAACAAGGAATAACCTTAGGAAAAATAAATCCTAGGTGTTGTTGACGGGCGAAATTGACCATCCGTCAACTGGGAGAGTGGAACCGGTCTGGGGTTGTCTAAATAACCCAAGCCGTTTGGAATGGACCACCCTGACGAGTTTAATAGCTCCGTTGGCCGCTCTAAGGTCTTCTATGAAAACCAGAGAGAGAATTGATCTGAGCTAAGAAATCTAACTAAAGTAAATAAAACAAACTAAACTATAACTGAATACAAGAAACTAACTAAAATAAAGGAAACTAGAAACTAATAAAGCAAAGAAAGGAACTAATATACTAAATATAAACTATTCTAACTATTCTATCTACAAACTACGAATTACTCTTATAATAACTCAAATCAACTATCTAATTATCAACTACGATATTTCTTATTCACAAATGTACACTATGAACAGCCTACAGATTTGATTAAAACCTACAAAACTCATGTGTTTGTTGCCTTAGGACAGGCAGGAATCTTTTTTTTTATATATTTTATGAAAAAGAAATAAAAACTACCGAAATTAAACGATCTAATATATTTACTGAAATTAAACAATCTAATATAAATCTAATTAAACTTATATCTATATTAATTATTTAACAAAAACAGTAAACAAAAGACTAATTGACCTGGAAACGCTCCAAGTCTGCCCTATGTATGATAACTTCTTAAGCTGGTTGGAGGAAGAAATTCACACCGTTTAGTCCTTAAGTTTTTCGTAAACGGTCAGCTATGCTTCTCCTTGAAGTGTATTACAGGACAAAAAAGACATAAAAGAAAATCATAACAATCTTATGATTATAACTTCCTACAATAAGGGAAACCTATTATGCAGAAAACTTATATAACAATCCAATTTATGAAGAAGATAAAACTATCATTCACAAAATGAACTAACAATTGTTATGTCTTTTATCTATTTGGAAGAAACAAGATATGGATAATAGTAATAAAATTATATCATTTGAATTTGATTTAGATAGCTAAAGTAATCGTAAATCATAAACAAAGTGATATACAAAACATGAAACAAAATGTTGATATATTGAAAAGCAAAAGCTATGACAAAACATCAATTCTACTCCAGTCGGGTATCAGAATTACATATCCTTGTTCTCCCACGAATGAGGATGAACATTATTACAAAAATCATAAGTATATATAGGTTTCTTCACAAGGTAAAACCTCCTTGTGGATAATATAAAGTAAGTTTACATAATCTGGGAGATATCCCAAAATCACCTAAACTAAGGAAATAAAATGCAAGTAGAATCTGTAAAACATCCCCTAACTTCTCATCATATCTATTGCCAATTCGAATTTGCCTGCAATAGAACACAAAGATCAAATTAGAAGGATATTTTATTAAGAAAACAATGAAAAATTGACTCCACAGACTTAGCTACAGAATCATCTGATTCTGTAGCTAGTCAAAATAGCAAACAGGACCAGATCTCAATCAAATAAAATCAAATCCAATCATCTTTTAATAATCTTTAAAAAATGAATTACTAATAATTCAAATGAAATTATCATTTAAATTAAATCATATCAAAATAAATGCAATCGAAACAGAGTAAAGAATGCTCTGTTTTTAGTTACCATAAAACATGGTCAAACCTTGACAGGCCTATTTTGAATTAAACAAAATCAAGCAGTGAATCGAGTGATATGAGATACGATATAATCGTAATCCAAAACCATAATCGAATAGAATCGCATACAAGATATGATATGCCTTAACATAACTGTAATCGATATCATTGAACACAGCATATAAGTTACAGCTGTAGCAAATTACATAGATTTCATGTCATTTCAATCAATAGTAAAGATAGGCAAGCATAAGATTCATTCTGTTATAATCAAATATGAAAAGGTTGTTACGATATACTCAAATGAAACATGCGTAACAGTATTGACGAAAAATCACCATCGATTTCAATTGCTAGGTGTAACACAGTCAAAATCGAACAACATTGATAACTATAACCTGGACAGTAATCAAATAAAATCGGGTCTAAGCCAATTATAGAACAATTCATCATCCTGGGCATGATCATTTTGTTTTACAAATCCATTCGTAACCGAATATCCATTGTTATTCCAATTCAAAAGATAACAGGGTCGATTTAATCAACGGGCCACAGTGAATTGACTGGCTGGGCTTCACATGACTGTTACGATTTGTATCAATTCACGATATAAAACAAAACCCTTTTTTAAACAAAATCCAAATCATATCCGGGTTGGTCAAAGTCATATGTAAATAAAATTGTAACAGATAACCATGTGTCTCATAGCCAATTCAGATCACATCATAAATCGTGTCTCAAGGTTTGAAATGCAAAACAGCTTGTCTATAATAGATGCAACAGAACATTCAATCGCAACCGATTTAAAACAATCAAATCCATATTATGACTAACAGAATCAAGACCAAATCCAATAACAAAATTCGATTTACCAAAATGAGTTATATACAACAATGCATGTTTATGCAATGGAGCAGGTCAATGATGTATACAGAGTTTATGAATGTGCGATATAAATGGGTGAAAGTTATACCAGCGAGGCTGCTGAGGCTATGCCAATTTCGAATTGACAATTTCCATGGCTGACTTGATATTCTTGAACAGAATTGAACCAGTAGTTCGCTGCTTCTTGTCCGAGGGTTTCACTTTCGTATTATGACCAGTGAGCTTTGCCACTTGGTCTTCCAAAGCATGGATTCTGGATTGCAACATCGGCACATCTAAGTAGTATCTCTCCAACCATAAACCACATTGATCCCAAGGTGGAACAGCTGGTTGAGCAGATAAGGGTTTCAATGAGTCACCGAGGGTTCCACAAGATAGTTCAATGCCAGGAAAATTAGGATCATCCCGCAGACAAGGTGGGAAATTCTTGACAAAGTCATAAGGAGGTTTGTCACACAAGCCTTCTGAGTAAGGATACTCGTTTGCGAGAAAACGTTCAATCTCCGAATCAGAATCTTCTCTAACCATGATAGGCTCAGGATTGGCAGAGGGTTTCAGTTTATTTCTCGCCATGCAAGAGATTAACCGAGCGTTTTTCTTGCCTTTAAAATTAGCACCATCTTTAGCTTTAGGCTGTTTGGATGTGGGCTTAGCAATTTCGACCTGATTGGTCACAGACATGGGCAAGTTCGTAAGTGGGTCGGGTAGAGGTTTGGGTAGTAAAACATTGTAAGGTACAAGGGGGATAGGTTTTCCTTCTCTCACCATAGGTTTATCAACCTGTGGTGGGTTTGAGTCTTCAAAACCATTACGACTGAGAAAATCAACCCAACTGTCACAACGTAATCCCAATTCATAAACCACAATGATTTTAATTAACCCCAAATGGAAGAGACTGGTATCGTCTTGGCTGTGCTTGTACCTGTTCGCCATCATAAACAAACTTCTATGAAGGTAGTGAGGCACATTGAGTTCAAAACTTATAAAAACCATCAATAGACGAAGGTGAAACAAGAAAACGAACCCGTACCTCCCCTCGCAAGTAATGAATTTCTTGATTATCATTAGTAGGTCATGCGAGCGTTGTTTCAACATTTTTGCAGGCCATCCTTTGTCGTGAGGTTTCACCATTCGATATTGTAAGAGCAATGTCCACGGGACATCTTCCAATTTACAATTTTTAGACCACTTCTGTCCTGTAGCAGGTAGACTAGTTGTCGAGCTAAGAAATTGCTCATTAATCTCCAGTTGCACATCCCCAATTTTGGCTCGGCAGCCATCGAATGATAACGCAAATTGTCGAGCCACGATAGGGTTATAACCATCGAATAAATGGGGGCCATCCAAATTTCTCCAAGTCGCTATAACTGCCATCAAACATCATTAGTGCTTGGCAACCGTTGGGCTCGGCCCTTATGACAGGAGCCATGGCTTCTGTGCATAATAGGGCTTGAATCGAACAAAACAATACACAGGGTCGCAAATGGTTACGGCTAACAGCTGCAGCACTCAAAGAGGAAAGGATTAATTGTTATGCGTGCGAAGGTGGTGGGATTACCACCACCATGCAGGATAATAATGACATGGTACAATGCTGTTCCATCCACATAATGTCGTTTAAACCACATGAATTGGCCAACCGAATGATTTAGGTGGTGGATCATTGTATCAACTCACCATACCATATATTATATCGATGCGCCATTGCATACCTTACAACCATTAAATCAAAAACCAACGCACCATTGCATTAATCATTAAATCAAAAACAAATGTTTAAACCAATGTTAATCCAATCGTGCCATTGCATAAATTCAGACTATCAAACCAAAAGTTTACTCGATCGGGGTTTCATAACTTCAAACCTTTGCCTTTCAACATGACATCGAAACTCATATATTGATCATCCACTCATAGCATAATATATAACCAATGTTTTATAAAACATCATGACAAATGGTTTTATAAAATCGATAAGTCAAGAGCTCAAAACAATAAGGATCATATCACATAAAACCAACATCAATCATGACCTTTATAGAATCAAGTGTAACCAATAAATTTGCATGCTCAATGGCTTATTAATCAAATAAATCCAAATGCGCAATCAAAGTAAGAGTAGGCCAAGGGACATAGTTTGAAAGAACCTTTGCAGTCATGTGATAAACCAATGGTAAAGTGCCCTTTAGAAAATTAATAAAAGACTACAACAGTCCAAACAACGATGGAGGGGTTTTCACACTTTCAGTTGTGAAAACTGAATCGAAACCAAATTGTAATTGTCGCAAAAATGAAACAAATGTCTAGTTGAAAAATGTGATGATGACTTGTCGCTTAGAAGACAATTAGGTGTAGGCAGCTTTTTAGGGCAATAAAAAAAAATTGAATTCGCTGCAACAATGCCGACACGCTGGGAGAAGCAGTTATCTCTGTCAAAAGAAATGAATTCAGATCAAGACAGCAAAGAAAAATTCGACTTAAAACAACAACCAGAAAATCGTACTAACATCATCCTCAACTATATTTTCCAGCGATGTTTCAAAAGATGCAAACCAAGAACAGTCTTTAAGGTCAGCAAGTCATGATTTTTATGATAAAATCTTCAATACTGTTGGCATGGCCACTGCTTCCAGTAGGCGTCCATAGCCTCGACAGGGTTGCCATTTAACCCACTCAGACGTCTGTATCCTGCCAAGAAGTTCTATATTAGAATAAAGGACTTTTTTTAAAAGAGGTTTCTTATAATTTTACAGATTTTCTTTTTACCCGACATTGCTTCGCTGCCAGCGAGCCTGTTCAGTACCCCGGCGAAGTTGTCTTGGCGCCATGCTTGCATTTACCCGGTGCCAGCGGACCTGTTCAGTATCCCAGCAGGTTTACAAGCACTTCCCACAGCTCTTATTAATATTTTTATTTTGTTTTTCTTTTGTAAATAGCTGAGCGGGGTGACGCTGAAAAATCTAGATATTTTGTCATATTTTTCAAACCTCATCAGAAATTTTTTTTATACTGTCCTTTATGCAGCTCCAGAAATGTTTTATTTCTAAAACAACTTACTTGGGAAGGGAAAAATCCATTTGAGTCATTCCTTTACGGAAAAGGGACAGCGTAAAAAGATAAATATGATCATGACAAACTTCACTCAGAGATTGAAATTAGTAAACTTTTTTCAAACAAAATTTTCCAACATGTGTATCATTTTCAGAAATATATCACTGATGTATGTACAATTTCTCAGGAGTTATTTTAGTGAAGAAATTTCCTTATAGTCTTTGTCTGAATGGCTCAGTGCACATGCATGCATATGTTTCACAAAAACACACCAAACTGATCAACCAAATCAAAATAAAAAATGAAAACAAAGGCAAAAAATAAAAACAAAAGGAAATATTTACATAATATACAAGGATAGAAATCAGGCAAAGTATCTTTTCAGGGCTTGGCCATTCACCGGATAGGTGTCGAGCTGCCCTTCAAGATTCTGCAAACGAAAGGAACTAGGACCCAACTTTTCAGCAATCAAAAATGGCCCAAGCCACAAATTTTGAAACTTGGTGTGTTCACCCTTCCCTTCGTGTGGTTTGTCCCACTTTAAGACAAGATCACCTACTTCAAAATTTCTATCAGAAGCAGAATTAGAATCAAACTAGCTTTTAATTAGTTATTGATGTTGATCTAGTTTATGCTTGGCTTGGGTTCTTACTTCTTCTAACTTCATCAAAGCATTAATACGGCTTTCTAAAGGGGGGAATTCTTCTTCTTGAATCTTTTGTGACAATTGAAGTGAAGGAAGAAGAATATGAGGTGGCAGAATGGCTTCTCTGCCATAAACAAGGAAAAAGGGGGAATTACCTATAGTGGCTTTGGGTATTACCCTATCAGCCCACAGTGCATTTAGCAGTGCATTGTGCCAGTTCTTGTGATTTTCAGCCACGGTTCTCTTGATAATCTTGATCAAGTTCTTGTTTGTTGATTCTGCTAAGCCGTTACCCTGGGGGTAGTAACTCGCGAAATACTTAAGCTTTATTCCCTTCTCTAAGGTGAACTCACTCATCTCAAGAGAGGAAAAGTATGAAGCGTTATCAAAGACTAGACAACCAGGGATTCCGAAACGGGTGATGATATTCGAATTCAGAAAGGCGATCACCTGACTTGTGTTAACAGTTCTTAGCACGGTGGCTTCAGACCATTGAGTAAAGTAGTCAATGGCTATCACAATATACTTGTGTTGTTGTGAGGATGGAGGGTTAATAGGACCAATGATATCAAGGCCCCATTGCTGGAAAGGAGAATCGACTGTGACGGGTTGCTAGGGGAAGGCTGGTTTTTGCAATCGCCCTAACGCTTTCTGACAAGTGATACATTTACAGCATAAGGCATGGGCATCTCTAAAAAGTGTTGGCCAGCAATAACAAGCTCTTAAAACTTTATGAGCAGTGGTATCGCCACCGAAGTGACCACCAGCTTCTCCTGCATGCAACTCAAGTAAGACTTTTTCTGCTTCGTCCTTCTCAAGATAACGCATCAGTATTCCATCAAAATTTTGACGAAATAGTATACCATTAACTAGATGAAAGGAGGCATACTTTAGTCTCAGTGCTCTTCTCTTGGCAGGGTCAAGGTGACGGGGTGCTGATCCATGTTGAAGACAGTGTCTAATATCATCGTACCAAGGACTCACTAGGTTTTGTGTGCAACAAATCAAACTTTGATCATGTTGTTCTAGGATTGACGTATCACTATCTTCTTGTTGTTCAGTTTCTGAATCAACTACCAACTTACACAACCCTTGGCCTCTCATGATCTGAGCTGGAGTGATTTCTAAGTCATACTCCTGCAAGGAGGTGACCCAGTTGGCTCTTTTCTCTCCTAACTCCTTTTTCACTAACAAGTTCCTAACGGTAGGGTAAGGGACAATGACCTTCGTCCTTGACTTCAAAATATAAGACCGAAAATGCTTAACTTCCTTGAAGACAGCGTAGGCTTGCCGATCGACCGCCGGGTAGTTAAGTTCAACACCTTTGAAAGTGGAGCTCATAAAGGCGATGGGTACTTCGTTGTTCTCAGAGTTCTTCTGAGTTAGGACTGCGGCATAGGAACGATCAGAGGCAAAAGTATAGAGTGTAAAATCTTTAGAGAAATCAGGGCTCATGAGAGACGGAGCTTCTATTATGGCCTTCTTTATAGCATTGAAATCTTGGTTTTCTGTGGGTCCCCAGTGATATTGGGTGTCTTTCTTAATCAAGTTCTGGAGAGGCCTGACCATTTCGGAGAAACTGGGGACAAATCGTCTCACAAAATTAATCTGGCCAAGGAAAGACTGCATGGATTTCTTGGAGGTAGGTGGGGGAAGTTTAGTGATAACTTGGGTCCTCTCGGGGTCAATAATCATTCCATCACTAGACACAATGAATCCTAGTAATTTACCCTATTCTACTGCAAAGATGGACTTCTTGGGGTTCAAGGAGATGTCGTATTTACGACATCGTAGCAGAACGGATCATAGGTGAGTTAGATGATCGTCTTTGTTTTTAGAATAAACGGTCACATCATTTAAGTAGACTACTACGGAGTGATTGATCAAGCCTCGGAAAGCAATATCCATTGCTCTCTGAAAGGTAGCACCGACATTAATCAATCCAAAGGGTATTTTGTTATAAGCATAAGTGCCCCACGGAGTACGGAAGGTTGTTTTTAATTGGTCTGACGGAGACATCAAGACTTGGTTGTATCCAGAGAAACCATCCAACAAGGATAGCCTCTCGGAATCGGATACTTGTTGAAGTATCTGTTCCATGGGAGGGACAGGATAATTATCTTTATCAGACGCTTTGTTGAGGTTCCGAAAATCAACACAAAGTCGAATTTCCTCGTTTTTCTTCCGCATTGGGACGAGGTTGGATACCCATTGAGTGTCTCTAACAGGAAAAATTATTTTAGCACTTAGGAGTTTATTCAATTCTTTTTGTACGGTCGGTTCTAGTTTAGGATGCATCTTCCTCAGTTTCTATTGGAAGGGCAAGGTTTGGGGCTTCATCGGGATGACGTGTTGTATAATATTAGGATCGAACGTTTTAAGATATTCGTAAGTCCAAGCAAAGACATCCTTGAATTCTTTAAATAATTTAACAAAAGCAGATTTTTCTTGTTTAGAACATCCCAAGCCTAAGTTGATACACTGAGGGTTTTTACTAGTTCCTAAATTGACTTTTTCATAAGAAAATGAGGAAATGTTGGTCTTACAATTGACCGTCTTTTTAAATTTATCTTCAAAATCATAAAAATTTTCTAATCTAGCAACAGATTTGGGTATGGGATTTACCATGTCCGATAGAGCTTCAGGAGGTTTCGGATTAGGTATTACCGTAAAGTCACGAGCTTCAGGAGGTTTCGGATTAGGTATTACCGTAAAGTCACGCAAATTGTTGTTGTGTGTTTGTTCATCTATCACAGCGCCTTGAAAGGTTTTTTCCATGTGTAGAAAGTTAATGATCTGCTGATCATCATCAAATACTCTCCAGTTCATGATATTGTCAGGAACAGATGGTCGAAATAATAGCTCCATGGAGAATGTGTTTGGAGATAAGCCTTCTGCAGGAAGAAGTTTAGAGGCAACATTAGCAAGTAGATCTGCTTCAATATTATTTGATCTAGGAATGGAATTTA
>CBVK0100413403.1:0-19725 GCA_900067695.1 Picea abies
TTGTATCTTACAACAACTAGGCCTGACATTATGTATGCAGCCAACCTTGTTTCCAGATTCATGGAATCCCCAAAAGATTTTCATTGGAAAATGGCAAAACGAATTTTGAGATATGTTGCAGGAACTCTCAATTTTGGCTTATGGTACACTAAATCTGATAGTAATCAACTTTCTAGTTACACAGACAGTGATTTTGCAGGTAGCCTAGATGACAGGAAAAGCACATCTGGAAATGTTTTTCAACTGGGCACGAACCTAATCTCATGGGCATCAAAGAAGCAACCAATTGTTTCAATATCTTCTGCAGAGGCAGAGTATGTCGTTGCTACCTCAGCTTCCTGTCAAGCTGTGTGGCTAAGAAGAATATTGAAAGATATGTCACATACAGAAAAGGATCCAACTCCTATTTTCTGTGACAATACTTCAACAATTGCTTTATCCAAAAATCATGCGTTTCACAAGAAATGAAAACACGTTGACACTCATTTTCATTTCATACGTGAGCTAGTCAATAATGGTGATATTGCACTACAATTCTATTGTTCTCGAGATCAGCTTGCTCATATCTTTACAAAGCCACTAGGAAAATCAGTTTTTGTTTTTCAGAGACAACACTTAGGCATAATCAGTGCTGATGTTTGTAACTGTTGAGTTTAAGAGGGAGTGTTAAATATAATGTAACCTCAACAGGCTGACTGTACACTGCCAGCTGTCCTGGCCAACTATACTTTCTATTCTTGATTTGCTTGAGCCTATTTAGCTCAGCTATTTCCCATTGCATACTACTTCTTCAGATCTTCTTCATTAACTTCTTCATGTACTTGTTTTGTACTATTCTTCATATATTCTATTATACTGTTTTTTATTCTTTCTCTCTGCATTTCTTTCTTCACAATCTATCAAAAATCCCTTTGTACTATGTGAGCTATAATTCCTTCGGATGAAGCTAGATTAAAGACCAAAATATGTGATCAAAATTCTTATTAGTAAGGTGTGATTTCCTGAATGGAAAATCAACAAAATATTTTCCAATGGGTATGGTGTTGAAAGGAAAAATTGTAAAATTTTTGGAAAGGAAGTCTTCTAAATTGCAAGATGATATACCTTTTGAGCTTGTAAACCCTATAAAAATAGTTGTATCCTCATCCAATCAACACAGGGAGGAAGGGCACGGAAAGTAAATGATCAGGGGCAAATCTTTCTGAAGATTATGCTTTTGTGATTCCTCCTTACTTTGCACTCATTATTAAGGCATTTCCAGTGCAAAATTCCTTACGTGTCCAATTTGTGATTCCTCCTTATTTTGCACTAATTATTAAGGCATTTCCAGTGCAAAATTCCTTAGTTTTCGAAGAAGCTTATAACAAATGGGCTCGTGTTGCACAAAAGGCTAGAGAATATTTTGAATTAGTTTAAGACATTTCAAAAATTGACTATTGGTTAAGCACAGACTGTTGATGTTTTCTACGTTCTCAAGTGCATAACATTTTACACAATATCCTAATAATAACTGGGTAAAAGACATTCTAAAACAAAGCATTTTTTACAGTAGGTTTTGCCCATTTATCTTTCCCAGTACAAGCCAACCCCATCCCGGTAGGGACTGCGCTTCCCTACAACACTTGTTTATTTAGAGTTATTTAAGTCAAACTGCCATCCATGGTATACAGAACGAATATTATAAACACAGGATAATGATGTTGAGAACGCTAGAGAGTTAAATTGAAAAACCAATCAGCTTCAACAATATGTGCATTTATAAAATATCCTAGCCAATAGAACGACAAAATATTGAAGTCATTGCTTAGTTTATAACACTGTTTATTTCAATCATATATCATTTATAAGACTGCGGTGTCACAGGCATGCAAATTTCTACCATATATCATTGATAAAACTATGAAATTGCAATGAAACAAAAATCACATTGAATTTTCTTAATCTCTAGCTTCCCTTATTCACACCAATATATTTGACCCATAAAAATTATATTTTATCCATACCAAACCCAAAATCTCAGACACCAATATCTTTTATCCATAAAGGTCAGGTCTTAATTCTATAATCAATTGGCTCCCTCACTATTCATAAAAAAGATGAATGGATTATATACTTTTACACTCCACTACGCAAGTGATGGTTTCTTTATGTAACCGGCTCACTCTATCACTATTCATCAAAAAGATCATTGGGTTATATACTTTTACAAAATCCACTTACGTTCCTTTTAAAAAAAAATTCAAAAGGGAAGTTTTTTTTTATGGTGCGGCACTTTAAAAAAAAACATACATTCATGCTCCCTTCAGATACCTATTTATTTATTTAAAATCCTTCTAAGCGGATTACATAGCAAATGAAAGAAAGAATGTAAGGTGTGTCGAGTAGTGGGTAGAGGAATAGAATGCGTCATCAATCCACAATGCACACATGCCATTCTAGTTAAATGGAGCTTGACATTCTATTAATTTTATAAATATAATTACGCTGAAAGGTGTACACCTATTGACAATGGGTACAATTAATCACCTTTTAATCTCAAATTTTAATCTAATGGCCAACAATTGAAGATGCTGGCATATTCTTAGTCGTCCTCCCAAATCAATGAATGTGATTTACTCTTCATAACTTTTTTGTATTTTTGAATACATCCGTTAACCTGTTTACATTTTAACATTTACCAAATCATATTAAGAAATTACTCTATCACCATATGATTGCCACATTTAAATGATTAACCTTTGGGATTACCTCAAATATCAGTGCGTTTCATTCTCTACCCCTAATTTCCTCACCTGTCCAGGGGTTTCATATTGGATGAGCGTTTTATTTTATGTATGATGATGGTCAGAAAAACGTTTGGACTGCTGTAGCATCTCTTTCGCAATATATTCACCAGTTTAACTGTACTACACAGTGGCGTGACTAGATTTTTGTAAGCGCAGTGGACACCCATTTCTTCCCCAATAAACATGTCTTATCTGTTTAACCCCTCAACGCGGAAGTGGATTGAAGTTAATGTTGATGGTGGGGAAGGCTTCGAGGGCATGGTCATATGTGCAGCAACCGTAGAGATTTGAATGCGATTAATGAAATAAACTAGTTTTGTTTCTGTCAAGTTATTTGTTGTCCTCCGCTGAGTTATTTTTTGTGTAATGTGTTTGTAATATTGTTGTTGTTTTAGATGTGTAAAACATGTGTGAATGTTGGCCCTAGAAAATGGAGTAACTTACCTTCAAATTTTATTGCAAAAGATTGTTGCAGCTGGAGCAAGTGTTCAGAGGTAAATGAAGAATTAGATAGAAGGTCGTGATGTGCAGGAATAGTGGTTCGGAAGGCAAAGAAAATGTTGACCAGATATAGCAAATTTTATTTTCAAACCCTAACTAGGGTTTATATTAAAATTAGGTTTAATAAATTAAAGATGCCTTTCAGCGTTCATTAGCCACAATTATGTGACTGTGCTAGCTAAATTCATAAATGTCAATTTGGTGGTGGTCACCGTGTAATTTTTTAATCATATTAAGTAAATGTGAAAAAGTAAACGCATAAAGCTACGTCTTTATAGATGAGAGGAAGTTAATTTATCAAAATCACATCCATTGATTAGAGACCATGATGAAGAATATACCAATATCTTCTATTGTTGACCATAAAATTAAAATTTATGATTAAAAGATTGATTAATCCATCAATTCCAATTAGCTATATACCTGAAAATATGGATATGGAAATTGGAATATGACCAATTATGTATTACTGCTAAGAATACCTATACATATGGAATTATTCCACTACTTCGCTATTTCTGTGTTCTCTAAATATTTCAACAATGTCGACAATCTATCATAACGTTTTAACTGATATCAATGGCTACCGTTGAAATCGATTGGTGAAAACAATAATCACAGGATTTTAGAGATGACTAAAACTTGCTTTAAGAAAGTTTATAAACTAGCCTACCTATCCGGGCACTATTGGAGAGATCGTGAACAATTGCAATAGCAGTGTCAGACTAATCTTCTTCATGTTTTTCATTCTTCCTCTGAGACACGAAGGTCGGGTAGAAAGCTGTTACTGATATTGAGATGGACTTGAGATATCTGGTTCTCTAGATTTGTGGAAGTCAGGTGTGAGAGGGTGGTTGGCTAGTAGAACGTTTTACTTGAAAAAATTGGTGCTGTAGATTTAAGGAAAGTCAAGGCAGAGAAGGTCACTGGGTCCTTCCAGGAATTTGGGTCAGAGATGGTGGCTAGGTCCTAGAACGATTTACTTGGAAATTTTGGTGCTGTAGATTTCTGGAATGTAAGAGCAGAGAAGGTGACTGAGTCCTTTTCAAAGTTCATTTGTTTCACATCATTTTGGAGTTTGGTTCACATTATATTGGAGTTAGCATGGCTAAATACATTAAGTTTCCAAAAGGAGAAGTCAAGTTAAGATTGATATGAAAGTTTTGTTAGGAAGCATGGATAAAGTAAGTTTCCAAGACGTCGAAAACTACTTTTCGAAACCTGCAACTCACTTCCAATGGAGGACAGGGATGTCAAAAGACATTTATTCATTTTCTCAGGTTTTGGAGGGCCTAGACTTTGGCTCTAGTCTACACCTTGGTAATGCTGATGGAGTTAGCCTGTAATGTCCCCAAGGCCGGTCCCTATTGTAAATCTTCTTTATGAAATGAATTGTAAATATGTTTTATAGGCCGGTGAGTTGAGTTTATATAAGATAGTGGGATTATGGGATTGTTAGGCTAGAGAGCCTAAGTGTTGAAGGCCAAGAGCCTAATTTTCTACCTGTATTTATGCAGAACAGTAATAAAATATAAAACACCACTGCGTGTAGACCGACCACGATGAATGAGTGATGGGAGCCTGTGTTGATTTCTAGAAAGATGAGACACCCTCTGTCTGAATAGATCAAGCCTATGTGTGGAATCTCTTTCCCAAAGCCATAACCGTGAGCCCATCCTGCCATTGTTGAGCCTGTTTGGAAAGCCCGTGTCTATTTTACCCGTTGGTTGTTGTGGCCATGCAGTGCTGGACTGTGTGTGGCTTGTTGGCCAGTTTGTACAACACTCTCTCTAGGTGAGAGAGGTGATTGAAGTTGGAAGAACAGGTTGTTGGGCCTGTGAACAAATCTCTCCTGGTGAGAGAGTGCGCAGAGGAAGTAGAGAGCTCTTGGAAGGAACCTTGTAGCTGCCACAGAGCTCAGAGACTTCCGGTCCGGTTTGTTGCTGAAACCCAAGGCAGGGGAGATTAGTAGCTGAAGGACTGTCTAGGTGACAAAGAAGGTGTATACTTCTGGGGTGGAACAGGCATGTGGGGAAGGAGAGTCTGTGGGCAATGAGTATGAGTGGTTCCTGGGAGAGAATTCCTTCCTTGTGACTATGTGTTTTCCCTGTAACCTCAGCCTAGCCTTGAATTCCTTGCCTTGGGGGTGGAGCTTAGTCCCAACTTGGGGGTGACCCACTACTGAGCTTGATGAGAAGTGTGGTCTAAGGCTGGGAGGTTCGTGGAAGGCCTACACCTAGTTGGTGAAAATACCACTGTTTCAAAGATAAGTACCAGATGATGTTTTAATTATGTTTCTGCATGTTTGTGTCTTTATAATTATCATGTATTATGTTGTGCATATGAATTAATGCTAATGCCATGTTTTAAAATTATGTTAGGAGTAATTCTTATGATTACTCTGAGTTTAAATGTGTTTCATTGCTTAAATGCATGTTGTTTATATAATTAAGTGTGAGTAATGTTATTCGATGAAGTAACACATGCCAGGCATGTGGAAAAGGGGCGTTACAGTATGGTATCAGGGTGTAATAGCTTCAAATGAGAAGTGTTACAGTATGGTATCAGAGCGTTAAATTAACACAAAGGGTGTTACAGTATGGTATCAGAGATTTAAAGTAACAAAAAGGGTGTTATAGTATGGTATCAGAGCCAAGGTTTCGACGCTGAGCCTAGATGGGCCAGTTGAGTGGTCTTTGGACTGACGGTTTGAGGAGAAATTATGTCTAGAGGACCAATTTTGGACCTTTGAATGCTCCTTAGTGTCAAGGAGTTACTTCACTGTGTTACCAAGCTCAGGAGTTTTAGCGGTGTTATGAAACCGCAGCCAATGTGGTATCTGACCATAGGGAGAGAGGACTCCATACCCGAAGTGTTGGAGTTGTAGGAGTTGTTTGAGGGAAAGGAGAACCCTCATGACCATCAGAACTGGAAAACGTGCACAGGGTTTAAAAACCCTTTGGAATTGCACAGGAACGTGGAAATCGCAATACACAAAACCTTGAATTCATCGGGACCATCCATCAAGGGGAACATGTGGCTGTTGGACAACATTTCGGCACACAGAAAACCAAAAGGGAAGAACCTTGTTTTCACAAGTTGTGAAATAATGAAAACCGGAATTCTGAAATGATCTACACCATAAATTGTAAGATAGGAACTTGACCGTTGGATCAAGTGGAGGGGTAGATAGTAATTTTGGGATTTTGGCAAATGGAAGCTCAAGAGGTGTGGATGCACGAACTCCCAATGCCCGAAACCCTGAAACATTGAAAGGATCTATGCCGTAGATTTGAGAAAGGTCTAACCATTAAATTTTCCCTTTGGAATAGACATGGACACATGGGTGTACCACGTGCCAGTAAGTCGAGGAGACAAGCGAGAGTGGTGGGACCCAATGACATCACCATAGGTGATGTGGACCCTCTAAAGGGTGCCACTTGCCATTGTATATGTGGAGACAGTTGTGCTATGTGGGTCTGGAGGGTAAAGTAAATCGGGATATCAGAATTCGCAAAGGGGGAGCACAAGGGCTCAACACTCCAACTCGTGAAGTTGCGAGTTGCGAGAGGTGCTAGCACTTAGCCCTAGACTATGGTTATTTGTAGTAGGCGCTAGCGAGGAGGGGGCCATATCGTATCGCATCTCGGGTATCAGCGTTTGGAGGAAGAGGAGTCGAGGGTCTTTGACTCACGAACTCGGGAGATTGCAAAGTTGTGAAAGGTGCCTTTGGATTACGAGGGTAGGGAGAAAGAAAGGGGCTATCACCCGAAAGCGAGTATGAGAGTCTCGTGGACCAAGACCCCAAAACCAAAAGTCTTGAAATTTGCAGATCCAAACAGAGCTCAAAAATCTTAATGGAATCGAAACATTTTTTCTTGTTCATGTTGGTTTATGAGTGTTGTAAGTTTCTTGAAGGTTTAAGGGCCTAATAAACTTCAGTTGATTGCACATTGTGTGTGCAGAGTTCAATGAGTGTAAGTTCAACCGTGAACCAACACTGAGTATAGAAATGGAAAAGGTACAGATTGCCTCTAAAACAGAGGACAAAAGGGTAGGAAGGGATGTCTACTTGGGAGTCGAAGGATCAAACACTAATGGTCATGGAAAAGAGATGGATAAGGAAGGATATATGATGAAACTCATTGAAATATTGCAGAAAGATGCCCAGGCTTGCCAAGCTGATAGTCGAAAGATCATGAGGGTCAGGGATTATTAGGGAGAATTCAACTTAAAAATGTTGAAGAACCTGGAAAGAATAGAAAGGAAGTTGGAGAAGAGGAGTGGCTCAAGAAAGACAGAGAGTCGCAGGACTCCTAAGAGAAGAAGAAGATTGAGGATTTGTAGAAAACATCATCATCGCTCCCCAAAGAACTCGAGTAGGGAAGCGCATAGTAGTTCAAGCTCGTTCCCTACTAGAAAAAATCAAACATTTGGAAGGGATGAATTGAAAGGAGAGATGAACAAGATCAAGCCTGCAACGTTTGATGGATAACATAAGAAGGAGGAAGATGTCGAAACATGGTTTCTAGGCATGAGGAAATATTTTCAACTGTAGAATTGTTGCCCTCATGCAGAAGGAAGAAATGTGATGTATCAATTGAAGGGAAAAGCATCCATGTGGTGGGATCAGTTTGTGCAGGTGTAAAACATTAGTGAGAAAGATATCACTTGGAAGGAGTTCAAGAGGTACTTCGAGAAGAAATACCTGACCAAAAGGTACTATGAAAGAAAGATGGAGTTCTTCGAACTCAAGTTGGGCAGCATGACCATTGATGAATATGAACAAAGGTATTTGGAACTAATGAAATATGTTTTGTTCATTAAAGATGAGGCTATCAAGATTCAGAGATATCTGAGTGGACTGCCACCTTCTATTTGTGACAAGATTCAGTATGATTATCCTAAGACTATGGAAGAAACAATAAGAAGGGAAAAATTCTTATATGAACAACAAAGAGAAAGGCCTACTTTTTCAGAAGGCTTGGGATGATTAGAAGAAGTTCAGGAAAGAGAAGAGGTAGAAGGGAAACAAGCCTCCCTTTTTCATAAACAGTCCTCAGGGACAACCATATTTTAGAGAGACCAGGAAGGCTGAAGTGGGTGAGCAAATGCCCAGACCACCACCTATGGAGTGTTGGGGCTGTAAAGGGAACCATAGGTACAGGGACTGGACCCATAGAAAAGATAAAGAGAGAACCGTCCACAATGTTTAGCAAGATGAAACAGTGGAGGATATGGGCAGCAGGATGCCAAGGATCTATGCAGCCCTAGATAACAAGAAAGAATAATTTCAATCGCACATGATTGAAGTGGAAGGTATGATCAACAACTGACCATTTATTATTTAATTGATTCTGGGTCTAGCCATAGTTATGTAGATCCTAGGGTGGTGGAAATTTTTCATTTATCAAGAAGCAAACATGAAAGGTCTTGGTTAGTGTAGTTGGCTATAGGAACTAAGAGGAAGGTCACTGAATTGGTTAGATCTTGTTCGATAGACATGAATGGATTGAGCATGAAGGCTGAACTGAATGTTCTTCATTTAGGAACTTATGACTGCTTAATTGGGATGGAATGGTTGGACCAGCACCATGCCCTCCTGGACTATCATAACAAGAGGTTTACATGCCTGGATGAGGAGGGAAATCAGAAAATAGTCCAAGGAATTCCCAGAGTTGTGGCTGTTAGAGAAATCTCAGCCGTGCAGCTGAAGAAGTGTTACAGGAAAGGCTGTCAATTATTTGCAGCCCATGTGGAGGAAGCATACAGGGATGAAGTTTTAAGGATTGGAGACCATGAGGTACTCACAGAGTTTGAGGACATATTTCAGGAGGTACCTGGACTACCTCTGAAGAGAGACATCATTTTTTCTATAAATTTGATTCCTGGAGCAGCTCCAGTGTCGAAAGCTCCTTATAGAATGAGTACACCAGAGCTGAAAGAGTTGCAATTGTAGCTCAGAGAGCTTTTGAAGAAGGGGTACATTCACCCCAACATGTCACCTTAGGGTTCCCTGGTCTTGTTCATGAAGAAGAAGGATGGGACATTGAGGTTGTGCATTGATTTTCGGCAGTTGAACAGGGTAACCGTCAAGAACAAGTATCCTCTGCTAAGGATTGATGATCTCTTTGATCAGTTGAAGGGTGAAAAAATATTTTAGAAGATAGATATCGGATCATGATATCACCAGGTAAGAATAAAGGATTAGGACATCAGCAAGACTACCTTTAGAACAAGGTATGGTCATTACGAGTTCACAGTGGTGCCATTTGGACTGTCAAACGCACCTTCTGTTTTTATGTTCTTGATGAATGGTGTATTTAGGAACTATTTAGACAAGTTTGTCATAGTCTTCCTAGATGACATCTTGGTGTATTCCATGTCAGAGGAAGAGCATGAACAACACCTAAGGATGGTGCTGCAAGTGTTGAGAGAACACCAGTTGTATGCCAAGTTGAGAAAATGCTCATTTTACCAAAGGTAGATCCATTACTTGGGACATAATATTTCAGAAGAAGGGATTGTTGTGGATCCTGAGAAGGTTGAGGCCATCTTAGAATGGTCAATGCCAAGGAATGTGACAAAAGTTAGATCCTTTATGGGTCTATCAGGCTACTATAGAAGGTTTATCGCAGGGTTTTCAAAGATAGCTCACCCTATCACTTCCTTGCAAAGGAAGGAGAAAAATTTCTAGTGGACTAAAGAGTGTGAGAAGAGTTTCCAGTGATTGAAGCAGTTGTTAACTAGTGCTCCAATCCTGAGAATTGCAAATTCAAATATCGATTTCGTGGTGTGCATCGATGCGTGTAAGGAAGGGTTGCGAGGATTTCTTAGCCAAGATGGATTTGAAATATGTTATGATTCTAGGAAATTGAAAGAGCATGAAAAGAATTATGCCACTTATGATTTGGAGCTAGTAGCGATCATCCACGCTCTGAGGAAATGGAAACATTACCTCATGGGAAGAGGATTTGAATTGAGAAAAGACCACCATGGTCTAAAATATTTGTTTGAGCAGCCAACCTTAAACTCTAGACAAAGCAGGTGGCTGGAATTTCTGTGTGAATACGACTTTGATATCAAGCATATCAAAGGGAAGGAAAATAAGGTGGTTGATGCACTCAGCAGAAAGGTGCATGAATTGCATGCTACAACCATTAGCATGTATAGGACGGATATTAAGGATAGCATTTTGGAAGCTACAAGTGTCGATTTGTAGTACAGAGACTTGGTAGCAAAGCTATAGCAGCGTGAGAGACCGCAGAAAGAGGAAAATTACACCTTGGGAGGTTACGGAATACTTTTGTACAAAAAAAGAGTGTATGTAGCCAATGTCCAGGATTTGAGATTTGCAATTCTAAAAGAAATGCATAACGTGACTTATGTTGGACATCCAGGATATCAGAAGATTGTGACAGTAGTCAATAGCCATTATTTTTGGTCGGGTATGAAGAGAGAGATCACTGAATGCATTGCTAGATGTATGGACTGCCGGAAAGTTAAGGCTGAGCATAGGCACCCAATAGGGTTGCTGCAGCCTTTACCCATTCCTGAGTGGAAGTGGGAAGTGGTCACGATGGATTTTATTACAGGATTTCCCAGAACGAGCAAGCAACATGATTTGATCATGGTGGTGGTGGAGAAGCTTACGAAAGCTACCCATTTTATTCCAATGAAAACTACTCACAAGGTAGCAGATGTTGTTGATATCTTCTTAAAAGAAGTGGCACGCTTGCACAAAATTCCTAAGAAGATTGTGTCTGATAGGGACCCAAAATTCACCTTGAATTTCTGGAAAGGATTGTTCAAAGGATTCAAAACGAATCTAAATTTTAGCACAGCATATCATCCCAAGTCTAATGGACAGAAAGAGAGGGTGAACAGAGTAATAGAGGACATGCTGAGAATGTACGTGATGGATAAACCATCAAGATGAGAAGACTACCTGCATTTGGTAGAATTCACATACAATAATGGGTATCATGCATCGTTGAATATGATCCCATTTGAAGCACTTTATGGAAGAAAGTGCAACACTCCAGTGGGCTGGGATAATCCAGTTGATAGAGCAGTAGTTGGGCCAGAGTTGCTCAAAAAGATGGAAGACCAAATGATAAGAATTAAACAGAATTTAAAAGCTGCCCGGGACAGGCAGAAAAATTATGCTGATAAGAAGAGAACCCACAAAGAATTCAAAGTGGGTGATCATGTTTTCCTGAAAGTGAAAACTAACAGGAGTTCCCTGAAGCTGGGAAGTTGCGCCAAGTTGGCAACAAGATACTGTGGGCCTTTTGAAATCTTTGAAAGGATTGGGCCAGTTGCATACATGCTTGCATTACCTGCATCTATGACTGTACATAATGTGTTTCATGTTTCACTACTTAAGAAAAATATACCTGATGCTAATCATGTTATCGATTGGAATGTGATTTAGGTGGAACCAGAAGGTGTCTTGCAAGTGCATCCTGTGTGCATATTGGATAGGAAAATAAAACAGCTCTGGAATCAATCGATAGAGCTTGTAAAGGTCTAGTGGACCTGGTACAGTCCTGAGGACACAACATGGCAGCATGAATATGTTATGCGGGCAGAGTACCCGCATCTTTTTTAAAATTTTGAAAAGCTTGTAGATGCTGTGTAAAGTTGCATTGAGGACAATGAGGAAATAAGGGGAGGGGGATTGTAATGTCCCCAAGGCCAAGCCCTATTGTAAATCTTTTTTATGAAGTGAATTTTAAATACGTTTTATAGGCTAGTGAGCCAAGTTTATATAAGCTAGTGGGCTTATGGGATTGTTAGGCCAAAGAGCCTAAGTGTTGAAGGCCAAGAGCCTAATTTTGTACCTGTATTTATGCAGAATAGTAATAAAATATAAAACATCGTCACGTACAAACTGACCACAATGAATGAGTGATGGGGGACTAAGCTTCCACAGAGTGGGCAAGGGATTAGGGGTTGGAAGGTGGGAAGAGTTGCTAAGTGTTGAACCTAGGGGCTTAATTCCTTGGGAATAATATCTTAATATTATTCCAAAAGACATGTGAATAATATGTTTTATCCTAAGTTCTTTTGGAAGGACAAACAACTTTCAAATGGAAGGAACACATGCTGAAGGAATGCATGCAGTTGCATGGGTGACAAATGTCAACCCAGGTGCATGGAAATAAAATGGATGAGATGAGCCGTGTTGGGGGTTCCTCCACCATTCGACCTTGACTGCCTGAGCATGAACCTATCCAACCTCTGTAAGAAACCTGGTGAAATTATGAAAACGTGGGGAAAGTTTGTGTTGATTTTGGGGATAACCTGTGTTGATTTCTAGAAAGTCGAGACGCCCTCTGTCTGAACAGGTCGATCTTGTGTGTGGAATCTCTATCCCAAAGCCATAATCGTGAGACCATCCTGCCATTGTTGAGCCTTTTTGGAAAGCCTGTGTCTATTTTCCCCATTGACTGTTGTGGCCATGCAGTGCTGGACTACATGTGGCTTGTTGGCCAGTTTGTACAACACTCTCTCCAAGTGAGAGAGGTGATTGAAGTTGGAAGAACAGGTTATTGGGCCTATGAGCGAATCTCTCCTAGTGAGAGAGTGCGCAGAGGAAGTAGAGAGCTCCTGGAAGGAACCTTGTAGCTGCCACAAAGCTTGGAGACTTCCAGTCCAGTCTATTGCTGAAACCCAAGGCAAGGGAGGTTAGCAGCCGAAGGACTGTCTAGGTGACAAAGAAGGTGTATACTCCTGGGGTGGAACAGACATGTGGGGAAGGAGAGTCTGTGGGCAGTGAGTATGAGTGGTTCCTAGGAGAGAATTCCTTCCTTGTGACTGTGTGTTTTCCCTATAACCTCAGCCTAGCCTAGAATTCTTTGCCTTGAGGGTGGAGCTTAGTCCCAGCTTGGGGGTGACCCACTGCTGAGCTTGATGAGTAGTGTGGTCTAAGGATGGGAGGTTCGTGGAAGGCCTACACCTAGTTGGTGGAACTACCACTGTTTCAAAGATAAGTACCAGATGATGTTTTAATTATGTTTATAGATGTCTGTGTATTTATAATTATCATGTATTCTGTTGTGCATATGAATTAATGCTAATGCCATGTTTTAAAATTATGTTGGTAGTAATTCTTAGGCTTACTCTAAGTTTAAATATGTTTCATTACTTAAATGCATGTTGTTTATATAATTAAGTGTGAGTAATGTTATTCCGCGAAGTAGTGCCTGCCAGGCATGTGGAAAGGGGGTGTTACAGTATGATATCAGGGTGTAATAATTTCAAATGAGAAGTGTTGTAGTATGGTATCAGAGCATTAAAGTAACACAAAGGGTGATACAGTATGGTATCAAAGCATTTAAGTAACACAAATGGTGTTACACAGCTACTTTGGCACTAGGATGTTTTCAAGTATTAACAAGAGTTTTTAGCTAGAACCTTGTTTAGAGGAGGTTCTTTAGCGCCAGACTTATTAAAACTGTCATTTCACTCAGTCTTTGACTTGTGTGTGTGTAGGGGGCTTAACTGCATGAGTCAATCTCCCTGTCTTGTCTTTTGGCGTTTTCCTTAGTGGAGTTTAGGTGGCAGGGACTTATTGCACTAGAGATGCGCACTAATGGAGGATGAAGTCAGTGCACTCATGGGTATGGCTGATGAGGCACTCTAGTGAAGTGCAGGGCTCTTCACCTTGGTCGACGAGTTAACGCATTGTGAAAGACATATTTCCTTGAGGAAGACCGCTTTGGGGCACATTTCCTCCTTCTCATCAACTAAACAGATTGCTTTAACCTTCGACGACCCAACTGTTTCTCCTGCAAACTCTCTAGTAGAGCCTCCTACTGGGCAGAGTGTCATTCCTTACACCTTAGTTGACATTGGTGTTCTAGGGGGGTTAGATGGTGTAACCCTTTTGAAGAGGATGACCTTGAAGCCCTTTTCTTCACTCTATTCAGTAAAACCACCAGTCCTAAACCCTGACGACTCTTTTGTTGCCCCAACGAACTTTCCTGCAGGGTCCATAGCTTGATAGGGAACTGCTCCTTACCCCTTAGTTGTGTTGGGTGTTTTAGGGACTTTTGCGAGTGTTTTCCCATGGGTGGTGGTAGCACATAAACTTACTGGTGGAAGGAAGTCTAGTGTAAAATCATGGATTTAAAATAAATCAAAGACGAAAATGATATTAGGGGTAGACATTGGACTGGAGGATTCAATCAACCTAGTGTTGTGCACTTTTTTGTTCGTCTCTCCTATCATTCCATGTGAAAAAAAATTATTTCATAGTGGGTATAGACCTTCTGGCGGCCTCTATTGGGTTACGAGCCAAAGATTTTTTACATGACACTACACTTATTCTGGACTAGTTCTAGATTTTAGATGGAGGTAGTTTAATGCTTAAGCCCAGACGAGTCAGCTTTGACCCGACACATGAATATTTTCATTTGTGTCACCACTGAGTCCTTTTACCAGGGTTTCCTCTACACCTCTGGAATGAGAAATCCTTAAAGTCCATTGGAAATTCCCTCATTCGCTTTATTAAAATTGATAAACAGGTGCTCATAGCATCTGAATTTGTTTTGGCAAAGGTCTTGGTTGAAACAGATATACACTTAGGTTTGTTGGAATCCTTAGATACTGTTTGTAGAGGACATTATATATGTCAAAACTTGGATTAACTGGGCATTCCTTTTAGGTAATCTTTTTGCTGACAAACAGGCCACCTGAGAGGACATTGTCCTGGTTTTGTTGAGTAGGAGTAGTCGGAAGATACTATGCTGAATTTGTGTACCAGAGTCAACTCACTGGTAGTGGATTCACATGTATTAAACACCTTCTTCCCAGAGGCACAAGGATCTAATGACTCTGATTGCTTAGATACTATAATTGGTAAGTTAAAAACTATTTTCCTTTCTTTATTTTTTTCTTTTTCGTCTTGGGAAAGAGACACATTAGATTCCTCCTCTCTCATGGGTGTTGGGGTTCCAATTTTAACCTCTCTAGACAATTTATAGGCTCGGGAGGGTACTTTCCCACCTAACACAACACTTTTTAACTCTGTGAGTGGGAGCTGGGGGTGGGAGACAGGTTGTTCCATCCTTTGATTCTATGGAACCCCGAGAAATTTTTAGAACCACATGTGATTCAGGAAGGGATTGCTCCACTCCATATGACACACATTGTTGTGAATTGAAGGATTTGAGCGGTGTAGGTTATGTGAGTAGTGAGCCGAAAGGGAATGGTATCATCCTAGGTTTTAGAGAATCATAAGTTGGAGAAAGTTCCATAGGAGCAATTTTGGATACCTTGATCCCGACTTGCAGGGAAGCCCTCTCTCCTATACCTATTCCTACCTTTCAGGGGAGAATTTTCTATCATAAACTGGAGCCTAGTGGGGTCTTTGGATGCCCGGATAATACACGGTTGGGCTTGGGGAAGGATTATAATTTATCCAAGGGGTTGGGGTTTGAGATCTCCCCTATAAAAACCCAAAGGGTATGCAAAAAGTCAGATAACACTCCTTCTCTTCTAGAGGTTCACCAAACAAATCTTTCTGAATTTGGGATGCTTAGAGGCATGAAAGCCCTAGCCAGGGCCAAGCCATGATCTTTCTCTCCCTTAATGTTAGAGGGGTGGGGAGGACCCTGAAATCAACCTCCTTTAGAAGACTTCTCAATAGGAATTTTCCATATATCATATTCCTACAAGAAACATTGTTCGATGGAAATAAGGCCAGGTTATTTATGAACACCTTTCGACCCTCTTGGATAACCTATAATGTTAGCTCGATAGGAAATTCTAGGGGAATTTTAGTGACTTGGGACCCATCAAAATTTGATCTAGTCCCTTACCTGTGTTGTGGTGGAATTTTCTTGACAAGTACTTGTCTTTGGAATAAACAGTTGATCTCGCTTCTAAACGTTTATGGACCATGTTCTGTCAAAAAAATATTTTGGGAGAAGGTGGCTACCAGGGGCATGTTATCACATAAGAATATGATAGTAGCAGGGGACTTTAACCTCACTTTAAATGTCAAGGAAGTGTGGGGAGATTCTACACATCAAGACCAGTTGGTTGGGTATTTCAATAATTTTTTTCAAGAACATTATCTTATGGATATAGTTCTGGACGAGCTAGTTCTAACATGGAGAAATGGTCAAACAAGTTTAGAGACTATCTCAAAACATTTGGATCAGGTGTTTTTTTCATAATATATGGTAATTGGTGAAGGCAAGATTAGGTCATGGGTGGCATACCCATATCTATCGGAACATGCACCAATTTTACTCCAATTTGATTCTCTCCCTTTTCTGACAACCTGTCCCTTTAAGCTAAACTCGAGTTGATTGCTTCAAGCATAATTCTCTAATATTGTAAAAGAAGTTTGGAATGACTGAAAATTTAAGAATGATCTGGGGGCACAACAACTTTTAGTTTGGAAACTGAAGACCATAAAACAGAGAATCAAATCCAAAAAAAAAAACATAGAAAGCAAAATCTTCTAAGACTGGAACAACTGGAGGGAGAATTAGAGGCCAAATTGCATGAAGATTCGTAGAGGGGGGGAATTGAGTTAGGGAAAACATATTGAAAATTATAGATACTGAACTAAATCATATCCTCCTAGAAGAAGAAATTTTATGGATACAATGGAGTCGTTCCACCTGGATAAAAAGCAGAGATCAAAATTTAAAGTTCTTTCATCACTATGCAAGTTCTAGCAAAAATAAAAAAACACATTTGAGAAATTAAAGATGAGACTGGACGGGTCCATTCTGGTCAGGAAGCACTCAAGTTAGAGGCCAGAAAACACTTTAAATATTTTTATGGGGCTTCTAATCACACAAGTATTGTTGATCAACTCTTTTTTTCCATAATTTTCTCTCATTTTGTCACAAATGAGGATACCTTACTTCTAGATAGCCCCTATACAAAGAAGGAAATCTGGGAAGTCCTAAAGTCATTTGCAAAATACAAAATCTTGGGGCCCGATGGCTGGACACTCGAGTTCTTTCTATAGTTTTTTGATTTAGTGGGTGCCAAACTGTTGGAAGTGGTTGAAGATACAAGGTCCTGTGGTAAAGTGATAAGTTCTGTAAACTCGAATTTCTTGACTCTAATTCCAAAAGTAAACAATCCTTCTACTTTTGGCAATTACAGACCTATCCCTCATCATAACTTGTGTTATAAATTGATCACAAAGATTATCACAAATAGGATAAAACCTATTCTTTTGCAGACTTTGTCGAGTGAACAATTGGGGTTTCTAAAGGGAAGACAGATTCTGGATTCCATTGGCTCAACCCAGGAATTCTTTCATAGTATAAAGATGAAGAAATCAAAAGAGATAATATTGAAGTTGGATCTAATAAAAGCTTTTGACTGTATTGATTGGGATTTTTTACGGTTGATACTTATTCAATAAGGATTCAGTCATCAAATCACTAAGTGGTTAATGAGTTGTGTGACTAGTGAAAATTTTACAGTCCTTATAAATGGTGAGACCTCACCTTTTTTCCACTATGGCAGAGGACTGAGGAAAGGTTGTCCACTCTCTCCGTTGTTGTTTATTTTGATTATGGAAGGAATTATCTTTCTTATAAAAAAAGGACAGGCTGAAGGGAAGTTGATAGGGGTGAAGGTTTCTAGGATTGTAAAGATTCTTCATCTCTTCTTTGTAGATGGTGTATTAATCATGAAAAATGATTCCTTATAGGAATGGAAGGAAATAAAAGACATTCTAAACATCTTTTGTAGTTCTTCAGCATTGTAGATAAACTTGACAAAGTCAACCTTTCACTTTGCACGAATTCAAGGGGAATCCTTGGAAATTTTTAAAGAAGTCTTCCCTTACAACTTTGTAGATATATGTGAGGGGTTTAGGATCTTGGTTACTTTCTAAAATTTGATTCCTATAAGGAAATGGATTGGACTTGGCTGGTAGCAAAGTTTGAAAAAAGAATTGGTCAATGGTGCAACAGATGGCTTTCCCTAGGAGATTGTTTCACTCTAATCAAAGCAGTATTTGAATGTCAACCTGTTTTTTGGATGGCACTGGCAGCCATACCATCCTCGGTACTAGATAAGATTAGAAAGTTAACTTACAATTTTCTTTGGTCAGGCTGTATCGAAAAACCACATTTTCACTTATGTAGTTGGGATTTGCTAGAAAAACTAAAGAAAAAGGGAGGTTGGGGGGTAAGAAATATCTTTCACTTTAACAAATCTTTGGCAACAAACTCTATTTGGCATGTGCTGATGAAGGAGGGGATATGGAATTTGGTTATAAAATACAAATATCTCCCCTTTTATTTGGTAGGAACCTGGTTTAGAATGACTACTTCCACAGTGATACTGGCCTCACAGACTTGGAAAAATATTATAAAGTCGGTAAATCTTATCACTCAATGGGTTTGTTGGAATCTCAAGTCCAGTCACTTGTTAATAATTGGTAAGGACTGTATCTTGGGACTGAAGAAGTCAACTGGATATCCAAATCTCATAACTTTCTTATCTCCAAAGCTCATAACTTTCTTAAACAATAAAAACATTAGATACCTTTACCAAGCAAGAGGTATCTTGAGGATAGGGTTTTTATCAGTCAATAGGATATCTAGTGATAAGATCGGACTCACTGGTGACTTAGCCTTGCAATGGGATGTCTTCTACAGAGAGCTTTTGGGATCGGGTGTGCATCTTCAAAACAAATAAGATGAGCTCATGTGGACTGGGGGAGATAAATTTGGACTTATTTTTGTCAAAAATATTTATACTTCTTAAAAAAATAAACTATGGAATCAATCTATTGGAGGTTGGAGGAGACACATGTGGACCTGGAACATTGCACAAAAAATCAAACTATTCACCTACCTAGCAATTGAAAATAAAATTCTTGCTTGGGACATCTTGCAACGGAAAGGTTGGGAAGGCCCTAATATTTTCCAACTATGTACATGTGATTTAGAGACAATGTTGCATCTTTTTTTCAAGTGTACCTTCACAAGACAAGTCTTGGATAGGATAAAAAGTGAACAAAAGTTAAATTTTGATTGGGAAGGAAACTCTTTAATTGCTTGTTATGAAAATTAGGCCAAAAAGGAGAGAAAAAATCACACCCTTCCTTCTCTAGTATGTTGGTTTGTTTGGTTGGAACGAAACAAGAAAGTATTTGAAAATGGGACCCACTCTATTAGTGCAATCATTTATAAAACACTCAAAATTGTTGGTAACACGAAAACTCCAACAAAAGTGGTGATCCCAAAAAATGTTCAGATTCGCTTACAAGGAGGCACTTATGTGGCTTGGTTTGATGGAGTAGAACAATCTAATGGTCTTCAGAGAGGGGCAGGGGGATTGTTAAGGTTAACTGATAATTCATTTTACAAATGGACCTTTAACTGTGGTCCAGGTACCAACACCGATGCATAATTACTTGGAGTTTGGTGAGATCGGAAGAGCG
>CBVK0100413404.1:0-19724 GCA_900067695.1 Picea abies
TTAGATATCTCAGGACATGCTTACCCACCTTCCAAAAGAGTTTGGTAGGCTTAACCATCACTTGACTTAGCTGGTTAACCGCATAGAAAATGTCCAATCTCGTATTCACTAAATACATTAGCGAACCCACTAATTTTCGATAGATAGTAGCATCCACTACCTCTCCAGAAGTAGCATCCTTTTTCCTCCAGTTTCCTGGAAGAGGAGTATCCATGGGTTTGCAGCCCTCCATGTGAAACTTACCCAGTATCTACCTTGCATACTTGCCTTGAGACACAAAAATTTCACCATCTCGCTTCCATATTTCCAATCCAAAGAAATAATGACAAAGGGACAAATCCTTCATATCGAACTCCTTTGCAAGGTCATCCTTGCATGAGTGTATCAGTTTCTCATCACCAGTTAGTATTAAATCATCAACATAAAGAACAATGATTAAAAGCTTACCCTCCACCACAATTTAGTATAGGTTTTCATCTGCTTCACTTTTGGTGAAGCCTAATCTGGTGAAATAACTGTCTATCCGAGTGTACCAATCATGGGGTGCTTGCTTCAGCCCATACACTGCTCTCTTGGGTCTTCACACATGTGACTCCCTGTCAAAGGTCTCAAAACCTTATGGATTCTTAATGTACACTTCTTACTCAATGATCCCGTTGAGGAACACAGTTTTTACATCCATCTGATGAATGCACTAGCTCATCTGCATTGAGAGTGCAAGGATGGATCTTATGGAAGATTACCTTGTGAAATGTGCAAAGGTCTCATCATAATCTATCCCCTCGATCTGTGAGAAGCCTCAGACCACAAAACTGACCTTGTATTTCTCCACACTCCCATCAACAACTTGCTTTACCTTGTAGATCCATCTCGATCCTACCACTGATTTATCAATCGGTCTTGGAACAATTTCCCATGCACTGTTTTTGACAATGGAGTCATACTCCTCCAACAGAGCATCAACCCAAGTGGGATCCTGCACTGCTTCCTAAAAGTAAGATGGTTTAGTCACAATACATTTGCTCATGAGAGCCATGTATCCAACAAATCGATCAGGAGACTGTCTTTGTCTACGCTGTGAAGTAGGGGCTACTACATTCTGTGCAACATCTAGTCTCAATCTGTCAGTTTCCATGGTGCACTTTCTACCATTTCTGATGGATGGCTCTTCTTGAGTGGTTTCCTCCACTCCATGAACCTCTTCATGTGGCTGATCCATATCTTGAGACTCATCTTTGGGAACCAACAGTTCCTCTTCTGCATGCAAGTCTAGCTCCCTCTCAAGTGACAACTGCATGGCTTTCCCCTCATCAAATTTTATATCCCGTCGCATAACAATCATCTTACTATTTGAAAAATACACACGATAATTATGGGGTGTTTCTGTGTACCCTACAAATATCCCAACTTCAACAGTCGGTTCCAACTTCTTCCTGGAATCCTTGGTCACATGCACATAAACAGATGAGCCAAAAATCTTAAAATGAGAAACATTAGGTTTCTTACCAGTGAAAGCTTCTTCAGGTGTACTCATGCCAAGTATTCTATGAGGACAATGGTTTTGCACATAAACCATAGTATTGCATGCTTCTTCCCACAAATGCATTGGTAGGCCCTGATCATGTAACATCGCTTGTACAACACCCATGATCGTTCTATTCTTTCTCTCCGTGACCCCATTTTGTTGTGGGTTATGAGGCGCTATGAGTTCTCTTCAAATTCCTTCTTTGCTGTAGAATTCTTTGAATTCATTAGATATGTATTCTCCACCATTATCGCTCCTTAGAGCCTTCACTTGTTTCCCCGACTCTTTCTCCACCAATGCTTTAAACTCATAGAACTTTGAGAATGTTTGATCCTTCTTCTACATGAAGAATATCTAGCGTTTACGAGAAAAGTTATCAACAAAAATAACATAATACCTATGTTTTTCTATTGAAGCAACTGAGAATGGTCCACACATGTATGTGTGAATTCTCTCCAGGATCACCGAAGCATGGTTCTCCTTTTCATGAAAGGTGGAATTTACATACTTCCCCAGGGTGCACCCCTTGCACTGATCTAACTGAGCAAGTGTTCCCCTTGGAACTCCAGTAGATATTTGTTGCATGATCTTCAAGGCTCCATGATGAAGATGGCCCAATTTCCTGTGCCATAATTTTCCCTCATCCCGGCTCACCACTTTTTCTACCTTGCCCACCATGGCACCACAACCATCTACCTCTAGCATGTAGAGATTCTTAACTCGAATCCCTATCTTTTTGACTTGACCCATTTCTTTATGTTGCAGGTAGGATTTTCCACCGCTGAAAGCAACATCATAACCTTTGTCCTCCAACATTTTGACTGAGACCATGTTTTCCTTCAGACCTGGAACATGCATAACATTTTTCAATTAAAATGGTTTACCTGACTCGCTCTGAAAGGTAATGGTACCAATACCAGTCACACTGCATCATCCATCATGACCCATCTCTATATGCATTCTGAGATCTTTCTCCTCCAATTCACTGTGGTAGGAAGCACCACTATCCAAATACCACACTGAACCCGATGCACTTAAGGCCATGCATGTGATCAAAGAGAAGTCAAGTTCAAATTGTGAGACAAGAGCCTCACCAGTTGCAGCTCCAACAACCGTCTTGTTCTTCCTCTTCTGCGGATAGTTAGTAGTGAGATGCCCATGTTTGTGACATTGAAAACACTTCACTTTGGACAAATCCAGCTTCTTGACTTTAGACTCAAATTTTGAATGGAATTTCTTCCCTTTCCCTTTCCTTTCCTTGGAAGTCAAAGAAAAATCCTCTTCATCATCACTCTTTGATGAAGATCCATCTCTGGTGTTCCGCCTGAACTCCTCCTGCACTAGATTCGACCATAGTCATTCCCAATATGGAAAATTTTCCCTTCCATTGACAGAGTCTTGATAACTGTGCCAACTCTTAGGAAGTCCTAGAAGAGCCAAGCTCACCAAATCATCAACAATCACTGTTATTCCCACACTTCCAAGTTCATCCCGACATTGGACAAACTTTGTGAGATATTTTGGAATGGTGTCGCCCTTTTCCATCTTGATATTCCTAAGTTTATCTTTGAGCGCCAATTTCCTATGGTGGCTATTGTTCTGGAATATATCCTTCAAAGCCTTCCACATTGCATGTGGTGTGGCTTTCCCATGGATACTTGAGACAATGTGGTCTTGTACTCCCTCCAATAGAATTCTCCTCACCTTTGCCACTTTCTTTTGCCATGCATCAAGATTTGCAGTGTATGTCGCATCCGGCTTAGGAACATCTTGTCAATGTATTCCTTCAAGACATTGTCTTCGAGTACCACTTCCATCCTATCCTTCCAAGCAATGTAGTTAGAGCTACCTTCGAGTGCATACTCTAACCTCAAACCATTGAAATCCATTTCGATCTTGAATCAACTATAGCACCAAGAAAGTCCTTCTGCAAATTCAAATTTTATCCAACTACAAACTCAACTGCTGCAATCCTTCTTGCCCTGAGAGGTTCGCACCTAACCAGTTACTAGCCTAAGTGAAGTTCACACCTCACCAGTGTACAACCTGTGAAAATTATGAGGAAGTTCGCATTGTAATGCACAGTGGGGTGAGGGAGGTTCACACCTCTCCTTTAAGCAGCTTGTGAAAATCCTAAGGGAGTTTCACACCTCGCCTTTGAGTAGGGTGTGAAAATTTCTTCTCTTAGAAATGCGCGAAGTTTTCAGTACTATGCCATTGCACCCTGCTAGAGACGGGACCTACAAAAATACTATTATTTTCGCACCTCACTTCTATGGCTTCTTGGCTCTGATACCATGTAGAAATTTCAATACAAATTAAGTATTTCCTAGATTCTCATGATCTAACAATTATATACCATTGTTAAATACATAATCGCTTCTACTAATATTCTTATGGAAATTAAACCACAATCACAAAGTGAAATATCAAGAACACATAACACATAAGTTTTTCCGGGAAAGAATAAAGCTAAAAACCCCACTATCATATATTATGTATATCATAGATCATGAAACAATCTCATACAAAACTCTAATCCAAGAGCTCTCAGTACAATACAATCGTCTCACATTGTCATACAAAAATTAACAAATTCATGTGCTAATATTCTGTCTCCAGACAACCTACCTCCTCTGCACAATCCCTGCAAATAGAATTCTCGCAATGAATTCGAATTGCCTAGTTTGCACATGCTCATGAGCATATTCACTGCATTTGTGATTGCATGAGTGCACTTTACTCAAATCACCACTGATAGCCAAACTATCCCTTTCACCTGTTATCTCAACTAGGTCTCCACTGGATCTGACATGCATGTAGTTAACTGTGGTGAATATTTAGTTGCATGGGAGTTCACTGATTGTGAATTAATTAATAATTAATTCAATGAACTCTCACTAGTGAAAGTTTAGCTACAACTAGTACAACTGGGTTTAACTCACTTAACTGAGTTAAACTAATTTACAACTCACATAACTACACTTATAATTTTGTCACAACTCCAACTCACTCAGTTATAAATGAGATACTAGATTAATATTTATTGTCCAATTTATTTAAGGTAAAAATAAATTAGACACACATTTCTTGTTGACTTTTCAAAAAATATATATGAAAAACTATATAATGATCCATTTCAAATCAACTAGTAGATAAGTTCTGTACATTTTAATGGTTTTTGTGTTCTATACTATAAATTTGTATTCTAACTTAAAAGATATATTCTTACTCTCTTATTTTTGTTAGAAGTACAACAATTCTTTACATTTACAAAAGAAAGACCCAAAATCACCAAAGAAAAACTTGCCTCTAAAATGGGCCTTACAAACCGATGGCTCCAATTTTCCACCCATAAAGTGCCAAAATATATGAAAAATTATATGACGATACATTTTGAATCAACTAGTCGATAAGTTCTATACATTTTGATGGTTTTTGTGTGCTATACTAGACATTTGTATTCTGACATAAATATATATATATTCCCTATCTTATTTTTGTTATAAATACACCAACACTTAACATCTACAAAATGTAATTTATATAACAATGGTAGGAAAATTATTAAATCCTTGTAAAAAAATTAGAACAATCTCATTCATTATGATGGGTAGGAATGCGTTGGGCCATGGAATTGTCATTCTTTTTACATCTTCTTTTCCTATTTTTAAGCCCTTCTTGCTTACCCATAACATCACATTAATGTTTATTAATTCATTTTAATGTTTATATGCGAGATTTAGAACCAAGGTGTTTTCCATTGCATTTCTTTAGTATTTCATATGAATTATGGTTAAATATTAGAGAAATAACATATCTTGCATTTATCTTTGAAAAATGGTTTAGTTTGTGATTGTTACAGAACCAGTTGTCACTGTTGTTTACCCTTAGTTGTTACTCTTGTTACTCCTACAACTAAATATTCACGATATGGGTACTTGAGATTTATTGTACGAGGATTTATTGAGTTGAAATATGCTTATCCTCAAAGTATATCAACAACCCATATCATACTTTTTGAGAAATTAACTTTTTACGATTTTTTCTTACTCCTAGCTGTTGTTACTCCCGTTTGTTGTTATTTGCAGTAATAACATCATCGAAACTCCGTGTATGGATTTGAAAATCCACAAAAATCCAACTTCAACCATCAAGACCTACCATGGATTTAGACCATTAACAACAATTTTGTATATGGAAAGAATCTTGGAATCATTAACAAGATTAGTTTGAGTGGTTAAACAAGAATATTGAAATTCTTGGGAAAAAGATCTTGGAGTTAAAAATCCAAACAGAACACTTTGTATGAGGAAAACCTTCTTTTGTATGTGTAGGAACTACTTTGTTGGGAGCTTATGAACTAAAGTGGCAGAACTCACAGGTCTGTTTGAAGAGTTTTCCAGTAGCACCAAATTTCAAAGTCTCTCCACCAATATGATAGCCAAATAGGATATAATCCTCTCATACTAGTATATACACTTCCGAATTTCAATAATGTGAAATATATCTTATTTCTATTCTCTTTCCCGAGAAAATTCCACAATTCCTTTTTGTATTCACTATAATTCATGTTTTTTCCGAAGAAATTATGTGTGGGATCTTGATCTGGCCAAAGAGAATAGGAGCGGGGTCTATCAAGTGAAAAATATTGATGACATAATCTTGTATTATTATTAGACTATTGCCAAATCAAGTTTATATCTTTGAAGGTGTAGCATAAAGTTGAAGTAGCATCAGCTACAACTTTGGTCAATTTGTCATAAAACATGTCTGGAATGTTTCCAGTATAAAATGAGATTGCTCTGAGTTCTGAAACATAATTTGGTAGGAGATGAATTGGCTACAAATGCATATCGAGAACTTCAGTTCTTCTAAGTTACCATGTAGGTTTCCATAATTGGGAATATACTTCCCAATCTTCATTATGTGGGATATTCCTTATTTGTTCACCTCCATTTTTCCATTAAGTAACAATGACCATACAATGGCTTTCTACATTTGATCTCGCTTGTTTTGTAACGATGTTCACTTGTCCTCGCTCGTTTGAAGGCTTTCTCTATTGATAAAACTAGGGATAGAATTTTCAGAGCCTTTGATGTGTTCAATATCAAAATCAAAATTTTCAAATAGAGCTTGCCATCTTGCAAATTTTGCTTCACTTTTTTTAGTGATTTTCTTATGTAACACCTTGTTCATTGCAACAACATCAATTATGAGTAGAATTTTTTATTGATGAGATAGATTTCGAAATTATTGATTGCATTGAGGGTTGTCTTTATTTCTTTGTCAATTTTTGCATAGTTCTTTTCGTTTCCAAGCTAGTTCCTTGAAGAAAATTGTATGATTTCTTCATGTGGCTTTGATCTCACCGCCTTCACTTGTTTAAGAACTTCTCCCCATCCTTGGTCACTGGCATCAAACTCAACAATTTTAAATAGTTCATCACTTGCAACATGTAGTATTGGAAAGTGCCTGACTTTAGATTTTATTTTTCTCATAACCTCAATGTGTGCTTCAGTCCAAGGCATAGGATCCTTTTTGAGCCTGTCATTCAGAAATTTTCTATCTTTGGCACAATATTTATAAAAATGACTGACATAGTTCAAGCCTCCTATAAAGAGCTGGAGTTGGGTCTTATCAATTATTTTGTCTAGAAATTTTTCTACAAATTCCACTCCATGGGTCTGAAGAGCAATTTGGCCATTTGAAATTGTGTGACCTAGAAATTTGATAGAGGTTTTAAAGAGATCCATTTTATTTTTAGAAAGAACTAGACTAGACTATTTGATGACCTTTAAAAACATCTCCAAATGCTTGAAATGTTGGTTTATGGAATCTAAGAAGACCAATATATCATCTATGTAGACAATTAGATAGTCAAAATATTCCTTTAAAGTGTCATCCATAACCCTTTGAAATTTTGTCGGAGCATTCTTAATCCCAAAGGGCATAACATTCCATTCATAGTGACCCGCAGGAACCCTAAATGTAGTTTTGAATTTGTCTTCCTCCTTTATAGCCACTTACCAAAATTCAGATTTTAAATCAAACTTTGAGAATATCTTTGCATTTGCTATTCTATTGAACAGACTAGATTTGTGGGGTATATGATAAGTATCATCAGCTAGGACTTAATTTAAAGGAGTATAGTTTACTACCAATCTTGGGACTCTTCGAATCTGCTCAAAATTTTTATTAACATAGAATCCATATAAATTCCATGGGCTAATGGACTCTCCGATCAATCCTTTTTTCAATAATCCTTGGATTTCTTCAGAACACAATTTTTGATATTTAGCATTCATAGGTATTGCTCTGCTTTTACAAGGTTTTCCCTCATAGCTACCTTTGTATGGTAATTCAACAAATTGAGTTTTTCTTTCCCAAAATGCAGTTGGGAGTTCTGAGCATACCTGATCTTCAAATATTTTTTGCAGTTGACTAATTCTGTCTTGAATCTTTAGCTCCTTGAGTTGTTGATCAATCCTCTAGTTGCTCTTCATTTGCTGGAGTTCTTGAATCCTTTTCTCTTTCTCTATGAGAGTCTGATACATTTGAACCATTGTGGACAACTTAGGGACTGATACAAATGGGATTTTTTCTCCTTGATATTGTAATAAAATATCTAGATTTTCCATTTGGTAATCTTTCAGAACCATGTGGTTCAACAACAACAAAAAATGGAGTACCTACAAGAAAAAAGTACCATAATTTATGCAAGTGAAAACTTCAGATTCAAACAGCAACGTCCAAAACATAACTTGACCCTTTCAACTTTATATTCCTTCTTTAGTGTTTGATTACCTAGCCTAATGGTTGCATTGTTATTTTTTAACCAATAACAAGAAGGAATATAATATTTATTTAGGATGTTAAAATATGATCCTGAATTGATCAATGATTTCAACTTAAATATTTGACCTTGAATATTCAACTTAATCATCACATGATATTGCTAATGTTGGATGGCCATTATTCTCATAGAATTCAAACCTTCTACAGAATTTGTTTCAAATGTACTAATGTTAGAATTTGCATTCTCATAAATTTCTTCTAGGGAAGGCATGAATTGCAAGGCCTGGATTTGTTGTTGTAACCCTCTTATTTCTTTTCTATCCCATGAATCATCTTTGTATCCATCCTCAATTTCTGATTCTTTTTCAATATTTTCTAATCTTTGCTTTATTTTTGCAACTTCCTTCTTAAGAATATTTATTTCTTTTCCCAAATCATTTATAGTCAAAGGTCTCATCTTATCATCTTGGTTTTGTCTAATAAATGACTTGGTATTTCTTTCAAAATAAGCATCTATGAACAATGGCTTCTTACCTGAGTTTGTGGTTGTTGAGATTTTACAATGGTTTTTAGAAATGAATCTAAAAGTGCAACCTTCATTTCTCCTTATGGCAATGCTTTGATTTGTGCTAGCATCTGAGCATCTCCATCAAATTGATTTTGAGTCATATAGATTTTAGGTTTTGGTTAATCTTCATCATATTCTTCTTCTTCATCTTTTGTTTCTTCATAACTTGAAGAATCTATCTGGCAAATACAAAACTTTGGATCTTTACAACTGCAATCATTTTCTATAAGTAACATTTATTCATCAGAGGATTCATTAGAGAAATATTCGAATTCAGAAGTGTCAGTAGACTGACAACATCCTTCCTGGATCATATGAACTTCTTCCCTCTTAGGAAAAGGATGATGTGGGCATTGATTTGTATCATGGTGACTTGATCCACACATGTTTCTTTTTGTTGTGAGATCTTACCTTTATTCTTCTTGGATTGTTGTCCTTGTAGACATCTATTATCCAAGTGTCCTGGTTGTCCACATAACCAACAAGTTAGGTTGACCTCACTTTGTTGTTTGGAAGATTGCAATTTGATGTCTCCTGGGGAGTGATAATGAGACTTTGTACATTTCTTATAATGACTTCTTTTCCTCTTATCTTTTTGTTAAGAACTGGGTTTGCCCTTATAATATTTTTGGAATCTTTGTCTCATGTCTTTCTTTTCCCTTTTATTTCTTCTAACTGGGTCATCTAGGGTCATACCATATTTTTCATAGATAGATCTACTATCTGGTAATTTTTATAACTTTTGTATTGAATTTGTAACCTTCATGTTAGCACACAATCCTACTAGGGCTAAGGTAATGATTGTATAAATTTCTCCCCAAGTATAAATTTCATAAGGCTGAACAAAAGCTTTTTGTACTTTTAAATATTCACCAAATTTGTTGGGAAGAGCAGCGAGATATACTTTCTTTGAGAGAAGTTTTTTTTCTATCTTTTACCTCACATATCCTTTGGGTCCATTCTCTGTGAAAATCATCAGAATTGGACATTCTCTTACATTTCATTCCCATTAGAATTATGGCATGTTTATCATAGAGTTATTGTTTTGTTCCACACCAATGCTCAAGAATGAATGTAGTTAATGCACCTATCATATTATTTTATTATTGGCCATCTTCTTTAAATACTATATCCCCATTTTTATCTTTAACTTTTTCCTTTTCCATTTTCTCAACTAGGGTAGGTGAAGAATCTATTTCCCACCATTTAGCCAAAGTTCTTGTAAAACATTGTATAATATACTTGCATGCTTCTATTTCATTTTTTCCTTTCATGCACATGATTATGTAGGAAGCACACATTATGTCTATAACTTGAAGGATTTGGCATGTGGTCATACTATCTATGTTCCATTTTGGGAATTTTTCATATGTAAATGTTTGTGCCTCTGGTAGGTTGTCTTTTCCATAAGGTCTAGAGCCGGAACCCTAGTCATGTTCCAAGGAACTGGTTCCTTAGTAGAGATAATATGAGATTGTGTAACTAGAAGATGATTTGAGGATGATTCTTCTTGTTCTAGGGACAATGGACCAAAAACCCTTTCTTCAAATCAGCTTCTTCAAGAATGTAGATTGTAGAGTTTACTGATGAGACCTTTTGTGGAAATAAGTAAGAACTAGGAATTGGTTTGTTAAGAAGATTTCTAGATTTTTCTGATACTTTAATAATATATTCCCCTATGTTCTTAAAATATTCACCTAATCCTTCCATTAGTTCTTCATGGTCTCCTTTTGAAGAGTCTTTTTCACTTTCTAAAGTGTTTTTGATTTCAGAGACTTGGGAATTGACAGAGTTTATAATGGAAGCAACTTGATTTGTAGAGACTTGAAGTTGATCTATTTGTTTATTTCTATCATAGTCATTAGTTACAAAAGTATGTGCTACCATCCCTTTTAGAGCAGTATTTTTCCAAATTAATTGTTCATACACACTTTGGAGTATTTTCTCTGAATTTGTTTGCTGTGATTATTCCTTGTGAATCATGAGGGGAGTAGCCTTAGTTTGTTTTTCCTATTCTCCTAGAATGATTCCCTTAAAAGGGGGAAAAGGAAGATATGTCTCAGATGTTTGTCCATCTAAGCCTTTCCATTTGTGTTTGGTACTAACACTTTCTTTGGCAGACATCATTTGAATTGCTTCCTTTTGGGAAAGTCTGTACCATTCATAAAAGGATATCCACAAATCCTTTATTGACATATATATTTGTCATTGCTCAGATAATTTTTTCTTTAGTTCTGCATAAGTAATGACATTAAATTATTTGTCTTGGGGATGAGTAAACAAATCCCAATTTAGCATTCTCTTAATCTAGTCTATGTTTGCTCTTCTTCTAGGACATCCATTCATAAGGGAAAATAATTTGTGCATCTCTGGGACTGATGGTTTTTGTAGTTCCGTGGGTAATGGATTTTCAAATCTACAGGATGGAATTATTGCACTTGTTTGTTCAATATACCCTAATCCATATCTTGGAGTTACCAGTGGTCTACAATAGCTAAATATTTCTCTAAGTCTAGGATAATCTATTTCTAGCTCAGGAATATGATGCATCATTAAGACATGGCTTTCATGTGGAAAATCTATGTCTACTGTATCAAAACACTTTGGATGAGGACAACTTTCTTTTGAGATTGAGGCTGGAGAATAATCACTTCTGGGATTATGGTTTTTATGTATAGGAGAGCATACTTGAGGTTGGGTATTGACCATATTAATACATATAAGACATTTTCTTGGAATAATAGAAGGTGGTGCCATCCAGATGGGTTCATGAGTACAAATGGGTGGATCTATTCCTTCAAAATTTGGATATGGAAAATAAGTTGTACATGGAAAGTTAAAAAATACTTCACCATGTTGGCTGCTCTGAGAAGATTGGTTAGAGACAAGAGAAGAGAATAAAGGGCATTGGATGAGTCCTAGAATGGGTGGCCATTGAAAAATGGGAGTGTGAGAACATTCATGTATGGTTGTATGTAATGCAGGATATGATGACTTAGAAGAGATAGACCTTCTTGGAGGAAATTGAATAACTGCATGATTATGATCTTCTGCAATATTTGCAATATTAAGAGTAATTTGCGGTGATGGATTAGGAGCATGCACTACCCATTCAGTAGGAAAATCTAATTGTTCCCATGAAATGGCTTGGGGAACAAGTTTGGAATTGTCTACGGAGGTATATACTAAGGTAGAACTCTTTGAATCTCTATTGGGTGCATGCAAAACTATTGGACATAGAGTTTTAGTATATTCGAGTGCCAACTTATAATGGATTACAATATTTTCAGAACTAGGCTTCATATCATATCCTTTGGTGAGAACCTTAACTTGCAATATATCTTTGAGGTTTGGGTTAGTGATGAAGACTCTGAAAATTGGATGACAGTCAAACCAGATAGGGCCTCTAGCAAGATCACCTTGTACCCCTCCTATTAGAGCATGGACAAATTTTTCGAAATGATTATCAAGCACAACAATAAGAGAGAATGCAGGTATACCATCTCTATGCATAGGTTCAATGCCTATTCTGATACATGTGAGATGTAAGAAGTTTTCTCTAGCTTTTTTGGCTTCAATCCTAATTTCATTAGGGTCTAAGGTAGGGATAATACAATGATCAGATGCATTTTGTTGGATTTCAGAGACTATTTCAATGATTTTAAATTGAGAAGATGCACGTAGTTGAAACATAGGCATATCATCATAAATATCTTTAGCAGATAACTTAGGAAGTTGCCACCCGGGGAGATGATTTTTCTTCTTTATATACTTTATTGAAACTATTCACATCATGCATTCTCATTGAACCAAATAGATGAGAAATAGATGATATTTCATTTTAACATTCTAACTTTCTTCTATTGCTTTCTATTTCATTTCTTTATAAGATATAGAGTGAGAATTATTAGAACTAGAGGGAGAATCCATGGAACCTAGATTGACTCTAATACCAATTTTTTGCAGAGGCTTCCCTCGACGAGGAATGATGATTTTTTTTTTTCACCTTCTTCTAACATTATGAACTGCTACACGAACCCCTACATGATCCTTCAATCATATTCAACACCTTTCCTTCAACAAAATCCGTGATAAAATTCGTTGTCTTAGCGAGAAAAACAGAAGGATAATAATGCTCCAAAATCCTAAGCGAACCTCGGGTGAAATTCGAATGAACTTTTACTCAGAAGGAAAGATATAAACACACATTGTGGAAATATTTCTATTAATTTCATAAAATATTTACAGATATTTTCAGACTTACAAACTCATATTCAGAGCTTCCGACCATAACACATTTCAAGATACCTCATACCTTAATAGAATATAGCTTTACCTTAGGAATTATATGGAAACCCTTCAGCTTCTGGTGCTACTGGAAAATTCTTCAAACATACTTGTGATTTCTTCCACTTTAGTTCACATGCTCCCATCGAAGTAGTTCCTGCGCATACTATCAAATTCATGATAGAAATACTCAAAGCTCAGATAGGAGGGAGCTCAGAATACAAATACTAACCAAGACTCTAAGACTCGATGCCTCAAATGAGAGCCCCTGAGCTTTATTTATATACTTTCTCTAGACTTCAGATGGATGAAACATGCAAGAATCATTCTGAATGGTCGACACACTCTTTTAGTACAGACTGAAAATATTTTCCGTAAATGCTTTACTTTCCAATAGATTCCTTAGAATGTGGGTCAAACCACACCAAATGTCAGAGAAGTGCTCCAATTTCTAAGGATTTGCATGAAAATAAAATCATACGGAGAAGATATTAGTAATGATCACAAAACATCCCAATATTATATTGTTGGGAATAGCCTCCACCAGTTTCCCAAGATTTTGAGTAAAGCTTAGGTACTATGATTGTTCATCCTTGGAATGATTGAGCATAGATTCTCTCTTTTACAATCCATTGGAGATGATGAGTCACATACATTGACAATATCATGTCATCAATAATTCTGTTAGATTCAAAGAGATCACATATTTCTCTGAGTGGAATATCTTTGGCTGTGCATTCTATATTTAATTATGTTGGGTCCACTACGCTTTTGTTGGTGCCGAAGTCTCTCCACCAATTTGATAGACAAACATGATATAATCCCCTCATACTAGTATATACACTTCTGAATTTCAATAATGTGAAATATGCCTTATTCCTATTCTCTTTCTTGAGAAAATTCCACCATGCCTTTTTGTATTCACCGTAATTCATGTATGTTTTGAAAAAATTCTATGTGGGATCTTGATCTGGCCAAAGAGAATAGGAGCAGGGTCTATCAAGTGAAAAATATTGATGACATAATCTTGTATTATTATTAGACCGTTTCCAAATCAAGTTTATATCTCTGAAGGTGTAGCATAAAGTTGAAGTAACATTGATTGCAACTTTGGTCGATCTGTAATAAAGCATGTCTGGAATGTTTCCAGTATAAAATGGGATTCTTCTGAGTTCTAAAACATAATTTGGTAGGAGATGAAATGGTTGCAAATTCATATCGAGAACTTCAGTTCTTCTAAGTTGCCATGTAGGTTTCCATAATTGGGCATATATTTCCCAATCTTCATTGTTTGGCATATTCCTTATTTGTTCACCTCCATTTTTCCATTCAGTAACAATGACTAGACAATGGATTTCTGCAATTGATCTTGCTTGTTTTGTAACCATGTTCACTTGTTCCCTCGCTCACTTTCACACACTCTCTTGTTTTCGCGCTCGCTTGAAGGTTTTCTCTACTGAAAAAATCAGGGATAGAATTTTCAGAGCCTTTGATGCGTTCAATATCAAAATCAAAATTTTCAAATAGAGCCTTCCATCTTGCAAATTTTACTTCACTTGCTTTAGTGATTTTCTTATGTAACACCTTGTTCATTGCAGCAACAACAGTTCTAAGAAGAATTTTTTTATTGATGAGATAGATTTCAAACTTATTGATTGCATTGAGGGCCACCTTTATTTCTTTGTCAATTGTTGCATAGATCTTTTCATTGTCAAGCCAAGTCCCTGAAGCAAATTGTATGATTTTTTCATGTGGATTTGATCTCCCTGCCTTAACTTGTTTAAGAATTTCTCCCCATCATTGGTCACTGGCATCAAAGTCAACAATTTTAAAGAGTTCATCACTTGCAACATGCAGAATTGGCAAGTGCCTAAATTTAGATTTTATTTTTCTCACAGTCTCAGTGTGTGCTTCATTCCAAGGCATAAGATCCTTTTTGAGTATGTCATTCATAATTTTTCTATCTTCAACACAATATTTATATAAATGACTGACATAGTTCAAGCTTCCTAGAAAGCATTGGAATTGGGTCTTATCAGTTATTTTGTCTGGAATTTTTTCTACAAATTCCACTGCGTGGGTCTGAAGAGAAATTTGGCCATTTGAAATTGTGTGACATAGAAATTTGACAGAAGTTTTAAAGAGCTCCATTTTCTTTTTAGAAAGAATTAGATGAGACTGTTTGATGACCTTTAAGAACATCTCCAAATGCTTGAAATGTTGGTCTATGGAATCTAAGAATACTAATATATCATCTATGTAGACAATTAACCAGTCAAAATATGTCTTTAAAGTGTCATCCATAACCCTTTGAATTTTTTCTGGAGCATTCTTAAGGCTGAAGGGCATAAAATTCCATTCACAGTGACCTGCAAGAACATTAAATGCAGTTTTGAATTTGTCTTCCTCCTTTATAGCCACATGCCAAAATCTAGATTTAAAATCAAACTTTGAGAATATCTTTGCATTTTCTATTCTATTGACCAGACTGGATTTGTGGGGTATAGGATAAGTATCATCAGCTAGGACTGAATTTAAAGGAGTATAGTTTACTACCAATCTTGGGACTCCTCGAATCTGCTCATAATGTTTATTAACATAGAATCCATTAACAACAAAAGATATTAAAAGTTATTTATTATTTGCTAATTGTTAGCAAAAGATCTTTGAAGTTATTTATTAATTGTTAATTGTTAGCAAGGATAATGGAAACTATTTGTTATTTAGGAAATTGTTGTAATCACTATGGATTTCTTAAATCCATAAGTGGGTTTATTTAAATATTTGATATTTCTAGTTTCCATTGAATTTATGTATAAAATCACTCTCTCCATTGTTCGGGGAGGACTCTTTGAGCAATGTCCGGATGTTAATGGAATAATTCATTGAGTTTTTATTTTAATTGTAGTTTATAATTTCCATAGTGTGTGATTTAATTAATTTGATTTATTTTATTTTCATATTTGTACCATATTTATTTGTTTTGATTAGATTAATTAATTTAATTGATTTATATTGATACAAAGTGTCGTGTAGCTTAGATGGGCTCTTTGATTTCTTGTTTGTGTAATTTAAATATATATTCATGTAGGATCTATTTGATCTAATTCCATAACTAGTCTCTTGATTCAATTTGTTCATGTAATTAGGTTGCTATTGTGATGTTGTGTTTATATATATTTATGCAATTAAGTATTCATGTTAAATTTCATTTGTTTCTAATAAATGCATTTCATATTGGGTTGCATTCTTTCATGCCATTGAATAATTGTGCTTAACTCCATTATCACATTTGTTGGTTTGAGTAAAAGCATGAATTATCTAGGGAATGATTATATTAAACTATTATCTTCCCTGCGAGTTGGTTCTTTCCATTTTTCAGCGATAGTATTTGGTATGTCGTTTTCCCGTTATCACTCAAGTGGGGGCTACAACATGGACATGATTTGCAACATTAATGCTCCTATGCCAACTAAGTTAGATTAGATTTATTTTCCTATTTTCACTTGGTTGGGGGCTACGATGTGGACATGCTTTACAACATTAATGCTCACGTGCCAGCTGAGATAGAGTAGTTTTTCAATTGTTGTAATTAGTTAGATTTTCTTTCCTGCAATTAGTCAATTGAATTATTTTCTGCACGTGTGAATTTCCTTTCCAGTACAATAGTTAGCATATTCTCTTCCTGCAAGTGTGACATTTACTTTCTTGCAAGTGTGATATTTACTTTTTTGCAAAAATGTGCTTTCAATTCTTGCAAGTGTGGATTTCCATAGAACCTTGCCAAAGCTTGATAATTGTGTATACTTTGACCACAATGAAATCATTGACACTATGATGACAACACATAGAAATAATAGTTGTTATTGCATATACAATTTATGAGAGTTTGAAAGTTTCGTATGAGACCTTGATTGATAATTAAATGCACAGTCTTTCTAACTATCTTCTTGAGAAATTAGGAAGGTGATTAAAAGATCCAACATTTTTGGTGTCATTGTCGGGGAACTGTCAATGGTGAAATATTTTTTCTTGTATCGATTTTGGTTTTTTGTTGTTGTTTTGATAAGCGTGCATTTAGAATGTTTTCTAGCACATGTTTCCTCTTAGATTATGATGTGTGTTTCTTTTTTTAAGATTATAGAATAAAAGAAAAGAACTCCCCAAAAAACTCGGTGTAGTAAGAGTATGTCATCATACTAATCTCTTTTTCAAGTCGACAAACAAGTCAAAGCATGTTACAAGTTCTACCATGAATGTTGCAACACTAGTTGCATTGTTGCAACTCTAGTTGTGTTGATGCAACACCAGCAGTTGAAGGTTGTTGCGACACCAATGGTTGACCTTTGTCACAACTCCTAGTATAATGGATTCGTGTCACTATTTTGTGTTGTTGTTACATCAGCTAGGACAATGATGGATGCACCAAAAATATTGATCAATTGGTACAATGGACATCGGGAGAAGATAAAAATGTAGCAAGTCAACTCACCCGATGATAACTACTCTTGTTAGCATGAAGAATTATCAGAGTAAATTCCAAAGGCTTGATCTATATTATTGAGGAAGAGGAAGAATACATTGGTGAATGAGAATTTTACTAAAGAAAGTGCAAAGGAAAGTAGAAGCCTTCAAGCTTAATGATAAGGTATGGTTAATTTCCATTATTTCCATCATAATGTATTTCTCATCCTTGATTGCTTCTACTCATACATGGTCTCTTTGGTCTCAAGCATGATGAAAAATACATGATTGGTCGATAACTTGATTATGGTTGTAGTTGTCATTCAAATTTTCACAGCCCTCATCATACAATAATCCCAAATTCATAAAAAAAATGTGAATTTTATTTCATAGATAATGAGACACTTCATGGATTCTCATGGTGGTTATATTAGGATTTCATTGTCTCACTCTCATTACCCCATTTTTGAAGTAAATACTTGATCTCTATTTTCTCTTCATTTTAGGTGTATACTTTTCTCACTTGCTACAAATATTATATCAGTCATAATGAAAAGTTTGAGTATTCACAATTTTCGATGTGAGTGTGTTTTACATTGAGAATTACATGGCTAAAAAAATCACTAATACGTAGATCACCATTTGGAATAAATAGCTTCTTGAATGGACTTTTTGTGGCAATTGGACCATTGACCTTACTAAAAACAAAGTTGGGACATTCTTGTTTTGGGGGATCATATGGGATAATTTTAGAAACCTATTTCTATCTAAAGCATCCCTTGAAATATATTTTCTAAACCATCTTGAATTTTTCAATTTGGGTATCAAACGAAGAAATTGTGGCCAAAATACACACTAGGTGTCAAATACAAAATTCAGGGACAGAGTTAGAAAAGTTCGTTTTTGGGTGACCTAATGGATATATCTTTCAAATTTGTTCATAAGGTACATTATATTATGAATATAGTTTAGACTTCAAGTGGAATCACTTCATTTTAATATCGTCTGATAAAATTATTCCTAAAATACTAATTGCCTATATTAAATTTGCACCCCTGAAACTTTGTTTCGTAAGTTGTTCACTGGAATATTTAACCCATAAATTCTTATTATCTTAAAAAAATGTTTCTAATGGGGATAAACACGTGATTCTTATTTCATATTCAATTATAATCATGTTGATTCATCATCAAATGAAAATTTTATATTCAAAATAGTAATTCTTGGTCTAGGCAGGAATTCGAAAACAACTCTATCTTGCAGGTTGTTCTTAAGAAGATTTGGCATAACATCTTATGGACATTTTAAAATTTGTTTCTAATGGAGATATCCCTATGAATTTAATCTCTTTTGGCTTTGGAATCACTCATATCATGCCTTGAACGGATTTTTTATCAACAAAATACCATTGGGTAGTCTAGCTGGCCATCACTCTTCAATATGTAAAAAAAATGAATTTTGTATTGCTTATTATACCTAGGATTTGTTTTATGAGCACTATTTGTAATTTTTTTGTGTATTTCTTGGATGAAGAGAGACCAATTACCTCTCTTCCTCCACAATCTCATGTTTTATTGCAAGTAAGTGCCAATTGTTTTGTAGATCCTGGGAAGACTAAGGGAGTCAATTCATGCAAAAGTGTTTCTTGAAGATAAAATTTCATACAAAAAAAGGGCATACCCTCTATACATCATTCATATCCATTTATGAGCCTATATTTGTCTATAATTATGTTGTTACAATGTTTCTACATGCCGCTACATGATGTTGCTACAGTGTCGCTACATGTTGTTGTTAGAGTACTACTACATGATGTTGCTACTCTTGCCTTATTGTTGCACTGTTTCCCCAACATTTTCATCAAAGTTGCATATCGATCGAAGAACAAGACAAATGGAAAATTTACTCGAAGATAATGAGAATGCCAATACTCTAGAATCAAGATCCATCACCACATTGTGTTAAGAACCAAATACTTGCATACATATACACTAAAAATATTCAAAGAACAATATAGAAGAAATATCCACTTTATTATTTCAAACCTTTAAGGTACGAAAAAACCATACAATGGATCCTATT